>SNQJ01S0064272.1:83423-132660 GCA_010110895.2 Picea sitchensis
AAAAAAAAAAAAAAAAATTATGAAAATAAAATCTATTAGAGATTATAGGAATTCAATGAACATAAAATTATGTTGCACAAGTGTATTCCAAGATTAAGTCATTTACTACAATCTATTCGTTGCACCTCACTATTCATTGCACTCACTAGTATTGACATTAATCATTTCTTCCTTCACTAAGAAAAAAGATTCTTCAAAGAGAACATAACCCTTTCAACAAAAGCATTGGAAGTTCATATATGCAAGTCATGTCTAAGTGACATTTTCTTATTTTTGTAATCTTCTTCCCCACTTTCTTTAATACAAAATATTGGATTATCTTTCCCCTGTTAAATTGTGCATTGGAATAGTTTTCATTTCTTATCATTAGTTTGAATGCTAACATACTAATATCTTCTAAGACTAGACTTTTAGTGTTAGTCTATTTAATTATCATTATGTGCAAGATCATAAAGGAGGTTCTTTTGTTTGAATCCACCATCTCTTGCTCCACAACTAACAATCAATTTTGAAAAGAGCTTTAACAAAGGTTTGTTTCATTTGTTTTTATGAATGTCAATTATTTTAATTTATGAATTTCAATTATTTCCATATTAAGGAAAGTAATCAACTCGGCTTTGATCACTCACATACCTGTACATTTTCATTTTATATTTACGTTGGTAGATCAGCCCATTGGTTAAGTTTATTTGGTTAAGTTTATTTGGTACACGTGTGGGCCAAATAACCCACAACATAATAACAAATCCACTAGGGAAGAAATCCCATATTTTTGTGATTAGATTTTAGGCTTTCTCAAACACATAGTCACTCACCATTGTGGAGTTGAATCTTTGATCTTCTCTGCACTTGGTTTTGAGGCTAGAAACATTTTCATTTTTCAAGTTTTGAATTCCCAAAAAACTTGTTTACACCAATGCATGGGATTCAATTCTCATAGTCACACAATTCATTACCTACATGACTTACAATGTTAATTCCTCAAGTAGTCTACACTCTCTTCGTAGGTCTAAGCATGTGCAATCGAGCATAAGTTTCAATTTTTTTAATAGTTTTCTAACCATCTTTCTTTCTTAGGTGTGTTGCATAGTTTTATAATCTGAAGTTTCGTTATTCTTAAGAACTAGATCATGGAAAATTAACCTATCAAATTTAATTAATTGACATTTAATTGAATTTAGTTTATATTTTTTTTTACTTCGTGTGCATTTGTTAATATTAAATAGCTAGAAGTAATTTATTCTATTGTTAAAGTATTTTAAGGCATAGCATTAAGTCTATGTATGCTCTTTTCCTTGTGCCCTTTTCCAATCAAGTCAAATAAAAACCAAATAAATATGTATCCTTCTCCCCTATATGGATTTCAATTTACATTTGATAATTTTACTTTGAATATTTTCATGTTCAACAACTATACACTACACATGCACATTGTTCAGACTAAGATATGTAAAAATGAGCATAGTAATGAAGTAAAATAAAATAGCACATATGAACATCAATATTTACCCTAGAAACCCTTAATCGGGAAAACCAACACCCATAATAGATATCTATTATTTATTTGACCAAGCCAACCAAACACTAGGTTGTTTGAGGCATTTTACAATGGAGTATTCCAAGTCATTAAATAGGCTTCATCATATGTAATACCATGGGAAAATTCCATGGGTTACCCAATACCATAGGCTCATAAACCACCAATGGTAAACTCGTCAATGACCACTTCAAGGTTATCTCAACTACTCTATGATCGAGCCCGGATTAACCTTACATTCCTTGCTTTAAACTTGACTCAGGATAATAACTTACCCCCCTCAAAATTTATTTACCATATTTTTGGGAATACAACATGCCCCCTTATCACCTAGGTCTAGGTATAGACTTTATACCAGTGAATCATCAAACCAGGGGTATACATACCTAAATTGGTATTACATCCATATTCCATTTACATGTGATAAAATATAAATCCATAAAAAATAATTCACTCTATACCTAAGAGAATGATGCAAGAAGCATATGCATGCATCCCTCTTTGCTCCATATACAATTAGATGAATCAAACACTCCTTAACCAGTACTTCTTCTTCTTCCACTTTATGTCCATGTGTTTCTGTCTATGCTCCATGTCAATCCTTTTGATGCAAGAAGCATCTACGTGCATCCCTCCTTGCTCCATATATAGTTAGTTGAATCAAACACTCCTTAACCTAGTACTTTTTCTTCTTCCACTTTACATCCATGTGCTTCTTCCTATGCTCCATGTCAATACTTGTAATGCATTTATAACTCTCACAATTTCTTTTGTATATTTTATGTGAACTTCAAAAATTCCTTTTCATATACAAGAAAAAACCATTTAATACTCCTATTTTCATTTTTCATGCCAATAGGACCTTTTAGTAAAATGCACAAAGGGCAATATTCATTCCATGAACCCATTTTCATGTGGCTACCTTTTCTTGCAACATGCTATTCTTGATGAGAGATTAGTGTCTTCCTTCCTCAATGGGATCTCACCAAATTGATATGAATATATCTACCTTATCGTTTTCAATTGTCTATACAATAGCTGCAAATGTAGTTTCCCTATCAATAAATCGCTTAACTTCACTTCCGTCAACAGTCAAACCTCTAGGTGGGGAAAAGAATCCAAAACAATGAGGATGAAAACATCTGTTAGGAGGTTGTAACCATGCATCATTGATTATTGCCACCAAATCACGAGTTTTACCAAATCCCTTGGTCTTTATATTCATAGTCATGTTACCACATGTTACCATATATCCAAAACACAAAGGATTGTGCTCCTTAGGAAACATAAATAGAAGTATATATCCTTCTCCATTTCCATCTGAAGGAGAAATACTGACAATGACAATGATATCCAAAAGGGTGGCATCAAAGAGATCTGCCAAAAATTCTCGAAACCCGGGTTTTAGCATAGCCCATACCTGCACACCTTTCTTTTCTTTAGCTTCCAAAAATGCATCCAAGTGAGAAGAATCATTAAAATGATATGGGAAATGAAAATATAACTTTGTACATATCCATGAACAGATCAATCTTTAGAGACAACAAATTCATAAAATCTACCATGAAACTTCACCCTTTACACCTTTTCCTATGCACGCACATGTGGCCTCCTTCGCAACCCCCCATGATCATTGGCATGGCTTGAAAAATTGACCTCTTTGCAACTACCCACCACCGATATCACCCACAAGACCACCAAAAATACCACTAAGAAAAAGCTTGGGGCAGATATCAAAGTGATCTAGATGGTATGTTGTTCAATTCTAGGGGAATATCCATGCATAAACGTAGCATCATCAATATCTTAGACTCAATTTAACACTCTACCAATTACTCCTAGACACTTATTCTCCAACAACTTGCTACTCATCTTTCATGGTCTGCATACACTTTTTCATCCTGTCTACACACAACACCAACAACTTCACCAAGGACCTCACCGCCCACATAACATTAGCAACAATATAACTACAATGAAAATTTCCATGCTTGCAAATATACATTCTTACACATGCCACACCAACCTATATATGCCTCCATGGAACTCAGCATTAGAACAATCCTATTGGAGATTCTAGGTCTTCCCAGCTATGATACTACATGTTAAAACTAAGAGATGTAAAACTGAGCATATTAATAGAAGAAAAATAAACAAGAACATATGAACATGAGAATTTACTCTTGAAAACCTTAACCGGGAAAACCAACACCCATAATAGGTATTTATTATTTCCTTGGTCAATCCAGACAAACACCAAGACACTTGAGGCATTTTACAATGAAGTATTGTAATCCATTAAATAGGTTTCATCATATGTAATACCATGGAAAAATACCATGGGTTACCCAATACCATAGCCCCGTAAACCGCCAATAGTAAACCCATAAATGACCACATCAAGTTTATCTTAACTAATCTATGACCGAGTCAATATTAACCCACCACACCTATTGGTTGTGGGTTTCATACCTAATGTTCAAAATACTTGACCAAAAAATACCCCGTAGGCATTGGAATATTCAATCTTCAAGGACTGAAGAAGGTCTCACTTGAGACACCATGAGAATCACAAATACCATAGGTTTCATGCAGGTTATAAAGGAATAGTGCAGAAAGGAAACATTCCATTCAGATTCAGGCATTCATTTCTCATTCATTCACAACATCTATATCATAACTATGTAGAGAAATATAGAACATAAATATATTCAGGACAGATTTTGGGTCATTTCACACTTGCACACATCCTTCTTAATGTTGGGGGGTTTAATACCCAAAGTTCATCCAAAGTTGACCAACAAAAACCCCAAAGCATCGACATATCAATATTCATCCAAGGTTGAATAAGATCTCACCCGAGATGCTATGAGGATCATAGAGACCATTTGGTCTTGTGTCGGTTATGAAGGGCTAAACACATAGAGATCTTCCTGGGTTGAAATTCATATAACGCATTGAAAGTTACTTTAATAGATAAAAAAATAATAGAAACCACACATTCATTCAAACACATAATTGACACATCATAGGTTCAGAATGAGTAAAAATTTATTATCATCCTCATTCCATCAGTCACAGGCATACATTAAGTAAATCACATATTGATAGCAATAGAGGCTCATATTGCCTCAAATAATTCCCCAAATTTACAATATATTATGTCATGCACATCCTTTGATACCTTTAATATATGACAAATTCATACATACAACAGAGACATTAAAATACTATAGAGACTCAGATCGAACCAATGAGCTATCCCTTGAACAATGAACAACTAGCAGTAACCCAGTGAATCAACCCTTTCTTTGTCATCCTTGCTTATTTTTATATCCTTCTCGGTTCTAGAACTATTTTTATTTCAATTCTACTCAACTCGCTCTACTTACTACCAGTCTTACATGCTTCTGTCACATGTTTGCATTCTATACAACCTTTCTAGAATTGGAGCTATCTTAACTACCTTTCCATCTCATCTCCTTTATATTCCACATTCCCTCATGTTGTTGGCAGTAATCATTCAGGGATATTTCCTGAAGATTCCTTTCTTGATTCCAACATGCATCTTCTTGATTTCTGGTGTGCATCCCAAAACTTGAATCAACGCACATTAATAGTACTGGACTTGGTGAACATTAAGAAAACTTGAGATGGCGTGCTTCTTGTCAATCCTAATGCATCTACTTGAGTTCACACAAAAATGGAATGAGCGCACATAACTTTGTTTGTGCATGCATGATATTTACCAAAAACTTTGGGTGCCAACAAGCCCCCACCACTATTACTTGGATCGTCCTCGAGCTAGTTGCCTCATGGAATGATGGTTGCAACATAAAGAACTGTTGTTAAGAACTTGAATAGATCTGGAGATAAATCTCAAAATAAACCCACAATATCAACAAGAATAATCCAAACCATTCACCAATTATTGAACACAAGAACTAGAGAAAACCCTTGAGGTAGAATAACACCATATATTAATCCTTAAGGAAGGATAACACTCCTCAATAAATGTTTGATACATTCATAATATTTGTCACTATGCTCCATTACATTGCTTACACTTATTTATATAGCTCTCTCTATCTCCTAGGAACCTTCTAGAGAGCCTTCTCGCATTTATTACATCTAACTACCATAGTGGGTCTTTATTAATATAGTGGACCTAGTCCACCTTACATTGAATGACCACATTCTCATATATTAAATCACTTCCACTAATAATACATAACCACATTCCCATTGGGAACCTCCCTAGGTAACCCATATTACCTCCCTAGGTATACTACATTCCATCCCCCTTCATATGTTTCGTCCTCGAAACATGATAATAAACCATACAATATGATCGGCTAAGCAGTATAGCCAACTAGTACCAAGTACTACTATCCATCCATCCCAATGAAAGTCGAACATGATGTCCATCTGCTACCTTGCCACCCTGATCTTGTTCTGCATCATGTCAAGGTTGCCATGGGATTGTTTCTCTATCCTGAGCTCTTCCCATAGTGTCGGTAGTCCTCCATGCACCTCTTGATCAGTTTCATGTTTGGTGCCCTGCTGGTGCATAAATGTGTTGATTCACATGCCCTTGCCTTGATGATTGTTGTGTCTCTATATGATGTGGATGGAAATATAAAACAACTATAGGAATTTGTTCTTTTTTCTTCAAATCTGCAACACTTTGTGCCTTTCAGTCAATGACCTCCTTAGCTTCCTAATTATGTCCTTCTTTTATTTTTTATTCATCTCCTTCTATAAACTCTGCCTATGATTCAAATTCAGACTCAAAAATAACTTCTTTGCTAGCTTTAGAAATGTATTTTGCACATTTTTTATTTTTATTTTTATTGGGGGAATCGAAAACACGCGGTTCTCTTACTCGCGTGACACGGGGTCGATCCCTGTTGGCTACCACTATAACCCCAAGTGCATCCAAGCGGCCCTCAAGAATGGAGAACAAGTAAATCGGGGCGAGAATCGAACTTGAGACCTCATTTTTACAAATTTCCTTCCATTTACATGACACTTGCCAATCAGTCTACACCCCTGCGGGCTTTAAAAAATGAAGGAAATGGGGGTGACCTTTGATCCACTTATGTGTTCATAGGTCACGATATCATTTAATATAATATCTCTTGGTGCAACGACACATTCTACCAGTACCTCAAGGTGCCCCCATGGCTTCAGGTTAGGCCCTCATGGGAATTGAATCTTTCCCAACGGTGAAAAACTCATCGCTTTCCACCATTCGATCTAATCCCTTTGGGAAACTTCTTTTGCACATTAATATTAATGGTACCCACTGATTTTATCCAAGGATATCCCAAAACAATGTCTTCATCACCCATATCTAGAGCCTCAAAATATGAATGCAACACATATTTATCCATACCGAGCTTCAAATATTTAAAAAGTTTAACATTTTCACCTGCAACCTGTGTTATTTGAATATTCTTTGCTGGAATTTGTAATCTATTAACCAACTGAATTTTGATAAAATTTTGTTTGCAATTAGGGTTAATAGAAACAATGACATTTTCTTTATGAATACAACCGTGAACTTATAATATATATTTTCCACATGAAAATAAACCCTAGGTTCTCTTTATATCCTTATTTTTTCCATGAGACCACCTATCTAACAATATTTGTTCAAATTCTCCATTCGAGAGTGTCATCACCTCCTTATAATCAAGTGATTTCCACCAAATTGAAGCAACACCTTGTAATGAGCTACCCAATGGCGCCAATTCTCTTCCCATGTTGACTTTATTTCTTTAATGAATATTTCAATACTAGGGCCATCACATTTCCCTGTAAAATACATATTTCTATGAAAAACCCCAAAAATAGAACAAGGGTTTTAAAAATAATTCAATACAGAAAATCATGGCTTTTTCCAGAAAAACCTTGAAAAACTATTGAATTTAAAATGCTTATAACTTTACTTCCCAGACTCCGTTTCGGTTGATATGTTTTTTGAAATTGGGTATTTTTCCGAGAGAAATTAAAATATCTAATGTTTTTTGCCAAATTATAGACAAAACGTTTTAGATATGAACCTGAAGTGCATCACCCTCTTTTTTCCCTAGAAAACAAATCTGCAAAAAGAGCAAAATATTATTCCATTATTTGGCCAAGGAAAGTGCTCTGATACCACTTGTTAAGAACCTGAATATATTTGGAGATAAATCTGAAAATAAAACCACAATATCAACAATAATAATCCAAATCATTCACCAAATACTGAACACAAGAACTAGAGAAAACCCTTGAGGTAGGGTAACACCATATAGTAATCCTTAAGGAAGGATAACACTCCTCAAACAATGCTTGATACATTCATACTATTCTTCACTATGCTCCATTACATTGCTTAGACTTCTTTATATATCTCTCTCTATCTCCTATGAAATTTCTAGAGAGTCTTCTCACATTTATTACATCTAACTAACATAGTGGGCCTTTATTAATATAGTAGACCTAGTCCACCTTACATTGAATGACCACATTCTCATATATTAAATCACTTCCACTAATAATACATAACCACATTCACATTGGGTACCTCCCTAGGTATACTACAACTATATTCCTGATTTTCTGCACAAACTCCATGAATTGGTGATCAGGTTCATCGAGGGTGCCTTGGAGTTCCTATGTGAGTTGGACAACTGCATCAGCATTGGCTGGTGTCACATGAGGAACTGTCAGGTCTGTTGCATTCATTTTCTAAATCAAGGGGATGAAAACAACCTTCTCATATGTGGGTTGGCTGTAAAGGATCAAGGCCTTATCGACTACATAAGTGATGAGTTCTGATATACTCTGCTACTCATATTGGGTTGCAGTGATCTCTTTTGTCTTTGATGCAATAGTTATCATCACAGTTGCATGCTCCCTAGGAGGTAAAGAAGTCAGGTTATGCTTTTTGTGTGTGACCTCAACCTTGGTTGTGTGGAATCTATCTTCAATTGTAGACACTTTGGGTGGATTTTAGAGATCATTTCATAAGGAGAAGTTGTAGTCGACCACACTTGAAAATATCTCCACCCTATGTTGTCCATCTTGGACAGTTTCTTTAGCCAACCTAATTATGTGTTGTAACTAAGTTTCCTCTAGACTCATTTGGTGGAGTGGTGGATGAAGAGTTGCAAGTTGTGAATCCATATTTTTTACGTGGGCCTTCATGGTTGAGAGCTTAAGACCAAGAGGAATGTCATTCCCTTGTGTTGAAGTAGTCAAAATCTATGCATATAGGTTTTCCACCACCCCAATAATATCAGTGAACATTGTACTAATCTTAGCATATCGGGCTTGCATTGTTGCATGTGTCACAAATTCTATATCATACTTCTTCTACAATATCTGGTGATCCTGAAGCTCCTTTTTATAATGCTTTTGTGTGTGATTATGCATGCTAATTTTCACTTGATGCTAGAGTTGTAGTTGTGCATGAGTGCATCCCAATATTCGATGTTTCTCACCCAACTCGGAAAGTAAGGTGGAAACACAGACTTGCACTATTGGGGTTGGAATTGATGCCAACAAAATACCACCATTTTTTATGTCCTTTATAAGTGGTGTTGACAGGTCGAATCTAAGAACCTGTGTGAGATTATTGGAACTACTCCCAGAGGCCGGTGGATGTAGTAGAGTTTCTGAGGATGATGTTGTGGCCCTGAGTTTTCGACATAGATGGTAGACATTATGAATAGCCTCTGTGTTTATTTGTTGTTGCATAAAAAATTATCTTTTGAGCGCATCTATCAAAGTTGTGATTCCCACTGCCATCTGGACAAAACCTTGTTGTACTATGGGGTTGGTACTGTAGATGGTTGGAACGGTTCATTGTTTTTTTTCACCAACTAGGGTGGAATATAATGGTTATTGTGTAGGGCGTGGTTCTCGAGGGAGCTTAACTAAGGTTTCATCCTTGGATCCCCCCTAAGGAGGACCATGCATTGTTCATGTCACCGCATGACCACAACCTACTTGCAGTCCTGATTACACTTAGTGCATGTTTCGAGAGTATCCATTTCTTCATATGGGATTGGTTGCAAATGTGCCGACCATTTAGCGACACCTTGTTGGATGTCCTCTTCTGTGACGCAAAACAATGGTAGTTCCATCTCATCCCCCTAGTCATCATTGGGATAGATGAACACATTATGAAAAGTACATGCAAACATAAGATAGCCATCATACTTGTCCATAATGGTGTGCACGACGGACCTTTGGTAAGAATTTTCTTGACTCAATTGTTAGCACCATCTTTGAAAAGAGGGGTCTTGATCCAAAGGGTAATTCACCTATACACAGGGGGGAATTTATCATAACAGAAAATGATGACTCCACTGGGAGAAGTTCTCTTTACTCTTTCCTTGGTATTTTCTATCCTTTTGAGTCTTTCTTTTTACTTGATATTTTTTTATTTTGATGCTTCTTCTTTTATCTCTCCCCTTCCCACATAACCATTGGGAAGTTCATTGAATAAAAAACGTGAACTTTTCTCATATCTAGGAAAACTTTGTGTTTTTCCACCACTTTTAGGACTTTATCCCTCCCCTATAAGGGAATACAGAGCAATAATACCATGATTATCAATCCCTAATAGTGTATTAGGGATCGATGAAACCCTGACAATGGATCCCCCTTAGTGTATTGGGGAGCGATGAAACCTTGATTATAGCTCTATATGTATTGTCACAGGAGTGATAGTCCTTGTTCTGAGTGAATTTGGAGCTTATTTTTCCTCCTTTCTGTCATTTCATTACCTCAGACATTTACATTAGAATCCTCCATGCTTGATTGTGGCTTTGGTTGACTAAAGTTTAGTGATTATCACATGTTTTGTTGCCTCTTTTGACTTTGCAATTCCTTCAAATCGTGAAATGTACATGACTTTCCTACGTTAACTTGATCCTTTGGCCGAGTCCACGCAATCAGTGTCTTGATCCTCATCAATTTTAGGTATTCAAACCTCTTTTACCTTGATTCCAAAGCCATCTAAGTGTTTTACTTGTTTTTTTTTTGGATCCTTTTCATTGATTTAGAGGTTGCTTATGTTGCGTTAAGCCTTGTTTTTGAGTTTGTCATTTTTCTACTCTTGGGAAAAATTCGGATCCCTTGAGTGTACTCCTAAGCTCTTTGGACTTGCTACAACTTTGCATTTTTTATTTTACTACTTGATTTGTTGAGGTTTCAAAAGGTGGTTTTCCCTTTACTTTTTGTTTTGGGTTCTTGTTTGAACAAGTGTTGAATTCTTGTGATTGAATTTTGGGTGCTTGTTTTCTTCATCTTCTTTAGATTTGGGATCCTTTGCAAGTGTCATTGAGTTCTTTCATTCTTATTGAAAGTGAAAGCAAAAGAAGGTTATATTTTGGGTTTTTCATGTAATTTGAAAAGAATAAAACAAAAGTTTTGCATCCTACTTTCATAGGTGGAGTGTTTTGAAACACATTTTAAAGAGCTTGTCTTGCATTTGTTTTGGAATTTTAGGGATGTTGATTTATAATTTTTAAAGGATTTTTTTTTTTTTGCATGGTATTGGGAATTTTTTTGCATTAAGAAGTAAAAGAGCTCCCCTACTTTCCTTAGATAGAATTCATTGAAACAAAAAAAAAATCATTTCATTCTTTTTGCATGGTTTTGGAGTCAAGTCATAACACCATCAGTTTCATCTTCGTGTAYGCTATTAGGTAACAAAAAACCATTAAAAGGAATGAGGAACATAATCTAAAATCAATTAGAGTTTTTTTTATTTGATAGAAAATCAACAAGTCTAGGATTTTAGGGCCTTGATAGTAGGGTGGAGTGTTAACTCTTCAATGCCACAGGAACAAAATTGTAGAATACTAGAGAGTGAAAAATCGAGTAGTAGAAATTAATGTTAGTTGGGAAATTTTCTCTCACACAGGAGTCAAACACAAGGTCAAATGAAGCGATCGGTTGAGATTTCCCTCTTCCTTTCACCTAGTGGGACTATTGCAAGTTTGGGGCTTTGAAGAGTGGAAAGTCCTCGAGGTGAAACCACTTCTTCTTAGTTTTTGGGCTGCATATTTGTGTCCAACATTCCCATACCCATTTTCTAGTCTTGATTTTCGAATGTACCCCCTCCCCCCCAGGACATTCATTGTGAATTAGTAAACATAGTAAAATCTCCTAGGATTCCACACAAGTGATTGCAAGGGGGATTCCTTGTGGTACCTATGACAAACGTTCAATATTAGCTTCAACGATCTTAGAGCATGCTTAATTGTGGAGTTCTAATGGGATCTGGTACATTAATGCTATGTTGTAGGCATGTGCATAATACCACTAGGAAATCGCTACGTGATGTATGTAATTAACAAATGAAGATGGTATTACATTCCAATCCCCATCAAAAGGGTGAATACCATGGTTTATCAAAACCAAAGGCTTGAAATGTTGATTCAATGGAAAAGGTGGATGGCCATCTAGATCCATCTGGATCATTCCTCCCCCCTTAGGAAGCAATGGTCCCCATTGCATCAAGTTCCCTCAAGAGATGGGGAAACTTATGATGAATCTAAACCTTGGTGAGTCACTTTCCTTGTTGAAGTAGATGTTCTGCTTTTACTTTGTCTGTTGAAGGATTTCATGAACCTATTGGACATGTTGGATTCATTCAGTAGATGTGGATACACGATCTTCCTTTTTCTGAGTGTCGGAGGACTATGTCAGTGAAGATGTAGCAAGAAGAGCTATATCAATGGGGTCTAATGATTAGAACCCCAAGCACACCTGAAATGGGTCATGGCCAATAGAGTTATGTTGAACAATTGGAAGACTCTCATTATCTTCATTCTCCTATACAATCTCATCGACTTGATTCTACTAGATAGAAATGTCTTGGGACAAGGTTTTAGTGGTCGGAGTGACCTCTTGTTCACCGTTTGAATGGATTGTGAAGAGGAAAAAAAAATTGTTCTGAGATATTACCTTGTGGGATTTTTTTTTCGAGATCAAGAAAGTGGAATTAGTCATATATACCTCTAGTACCCTGTAGAGTTGACCTCCCAGAGTAACAATGACACTGCGAGGCCAAGACTCATAGATAGTGTGATGTTTCCACATATATGGTTGTTCTAAAAGAACATCACAGACTTCAAGTAGGGAAACATCACACACTACCTCATTCTTGAAGGGCTTGATGCCATAGGACAAGTGACATTGTTGGATAACATGGATGTCTCGTCCTTGACTAAATCATCTGATGGTGTATGTTTGGCATCATCGACAGCTTCAATCTCTTGACAACCTCGGTTGAGATCAAGTTATTCTGACTCCCGTTGTCAACAATGAAATATAATGGGGTCCCCTTTACCCACATCTATGAGTGGAATAGGAACTCCTCATCCTAGAGCTCATCTAGTTCTTATGTTTGTATTGTTGTGGTTATGATGGTAGCAGTGGGTTATGCATCGATGTTATGTTTCCCTCTATTGTGCTCTGTATCAAACTCTGAGTTAGGTTATGATTCTTTTTCTTTGAGCTCGGCCACCAATCATTGTTTCGAGCGACATTCATCAGTGTTGTGAGAAGGGAGTTTTTGGAACTCACACCACTTTCTAGTGTCTTTATTAAATTTCTTGTTACCCTTCTTTTCCTATGTCTTGGACTAGATCTCTTGAGGTCAACCTTCCTTGTTGATCTATCCTTTGTTCTATGAGTTAGGGTGTCCATTTCCATTCTTCTATTGTGGCACATTTTCAAACCAAAACTCTCACTTACTCCATTGCTTGAATTTCTTATCTATTTTGACTGCATATCGATAAGCATCTCCGAGTGAGGAGATGCCCAAGAAATCCATCTCTTTTTGGATGTACATATGCAAACCAATGTGGTACTTCAAAACTAGGTGCCACTCGGAGTCTTTGATACCCAAATTTGAGCGAAAGTTATGAAATATGCTAGTGTACTCCGGCATTGTCTAGTCTCTTTTCTGACACAGAGTCATCCATTTGATGTATTGGTCATCATAATTTCTGACAAGGTATAAATCCTCCTTTAGGGAATCTACAAAATCCTCCCAAGTGGGTTCTCTCCCAAACGGTGTAGATTCATCCATGGTATACCTCTCCCAGTAACCTTCCCACCAAGATTTGAGATGGGGAATGGATTTAAGAAGCATGAAGGTGATCTTTTCACTGTCAGAATTTTTTTGGATAGAGTAATAACCTTCTAGCAGATTCAACCATTTTTCTAGAGAATTTTCATCTATCTGGCCTTCAAATAAGGGGATATCAAAATTGACTTGTACCTTCAAGGGTTTCGCACCTTCCAAATGGATGCTTCTCGAAGATTCCTTGGCCTCCATCAGTAGTTGTTGAAGGATTTGATTGAAGTTGTCCATCATCTTGTTCCTCTGTCGCATGAGGGATGCTAGAAAAATAGGATCACGGAGCAATAAAATAAAACAAATGTGAAAATAAAACACAAAAGATACACAATACAATAGATACACAGATATATGTGGTTCACCCAGTGTAGTCTATGTTCACCAGAGAAATTTCTAGGTCCTTCCTTTATTATTATCCAACAAATGAACAGATACAACCTATAGTACACTCGTTGTAACTTCCTCTTCTTTCTCTCATAGTATCCTCACTCATAATACAATATTCATAATCATACATAGCCGCAATACATTTCCCTCATAAAATAGGGTTTCCTTCTAGGGAAAAAAACCTTAACATAAACTCTACCATCGTATCTGCGACCTTATAATGAACGGTCCAAATTTACTATGAAATTACAGTATACATTTACAAGGCAATTTTTCCTAAAGGGGCTTTGCCCCTGAACCCCTGTCGGGGGACTGCTTTCCCCCGAACCCTAAAGGGGATTAACCCCCTCCCTGCACTCCCCCATGTGGCAAAGTGTACATTCTTATGAGGTGTAAAGTATTCATGGGGTATAAACACAGCTGAAAACAAAGACCTTTGAAACAAGAAGATAATCAGGCTCCACAACCAACAATCTCCCACTTGGAGACTGATCTCAACAACTCCATCGTTGTTTTATTTGTTGGACTATGATCCTTCTTGGACCTAAAAAATTTCTCATCTTCATATTCATGCTTGAAGACCAACTAAAACTGAGTAGGAACTCATTTTCTCCCTAGTTACTCCCTTTGTTAGCATATCTACAGGATTCTAGCTAGTGTGTATATTTTCCAACTTCAAATGTCCATCTTCCAAGATGGATCATATGAAATGGTACCTAAGATGTATATGATTAATATTTGAATGGAAGGTTGAGGTCTTTGCAATATGAATGGCACTCTCACTGTCACAACACAACCTACTATTATCTTGCTTCTTTCCCAATTCCTTGATAAACCTCTTTAACCAAATCATTTCTTTACTAGCCTACATAGCAACAACACGCTCTGCCTCTGTTGTTGAAAGTGAAACAACCTTTTGCAGTTTCAGAATCCAACTTACTATTGTTCCACCTATAGTAAAAACATACTTTGTGGTGCTCCTCTTGCTATAGAACAGTGTCTGAACCTTCAAAACATAATGCATGAGTAGCAGTACCTCTCAAATACCTAAGAATCCACTTTACTACTTCCCAATGTTATTTACGTGGATTGTTCATATACCTCCTCACAACTCCCATTGCATGTGCAATATCTGGTCTTGTGCCAACCATCGCATACATCAAGATGCCAACAACTGATGAATAAGGGACACTAGACATGTATTTTATCTCCTCCTATGTCTTGGGACACATTTCCTTAGTTAATTTGAAATGGGTGGCCAAAGGTGTACTAAATGGTTTTGCATTCTTCATTCTAAACCTCTCCAACACCTTCTCTATGTACTCACCCTGAGATAATGTAAATTTGTGATTTTTCGTGTCTCTTGTTATTATCATACCAAGGACTTTCTTTGCAGCACCCAAATCCTTCATCGCAAATGAATTATCTAATTTCTCCTTGAGCACATTTATATCATGCATATTAGACCCTGCAACAAGCATGTCATCTACATACAATATAAAGATAATATAGCTTCCATTTTCTATCCTTTTAAAATAAACACAGTAATCAGAATGAAATCTATTATAACCTTGTTCTTTCATAAACCTATCAAACTTCAAATACCATTTGCTTGGAGTTTCTTTAGGCCATACAAGCTCTTCTTCAACCTGCATACCAAATTCTACTTCCGTTTGACTTCATACCCCTATGACTATTTCATATAAATCTCTTCCTCCAAATCCCCATGCAGAAATTTGTTTTTTACATATAATTGTTCAACATGTAAATCTTCTAATGCCACAACACTTGAAATAGTCTTAATTGAAGTCATTTTAACAACATGAGAAAATATTTCATCAAAATCTATACCTTTCTTTTGTGAAAACCCATTTTCAACAAGTCTAGCCTTGTACCGCTTTTTGCCTCCATCTTCTTCCTTCAACTTGTAAACCAATTTATTCTGAAATGCTCTTTTTCCTACATGAAACTAAACCAAATCCCAAGTCTGGTTATTTAGCAAGGAATCCATTTCCTCTTTCATTCCTTTCTCCCACTTCTTTTTGGTGTCTACCTATATTGCATCTTCATAACATTTTGGTTCACCAAAATTAGTCAATAATAAATAATACAATGAAGGAGAGTATCATTCAGGGGTTTACTTAACCTGGTAGATCTTCCAACAACACTTGCAAGAGTTTGAGGTACTTGTTGCTCCTGTTGTTGTAAATTTGTAGTTTTTGGTTCCTTTGGAATTTATTTTTCAATGATCTCATCAAGCACTGTGTATTCTGGGTTTTCTTTTTTCTATTTATTTCCCTGCAACTGATATTTGTACATGACCTTCTCATTGAATATGACATCTCTACTCTTAATGATTTTGTTATTTTCATAATCCCATAAGAGATAACAAAAATCATTAACACCGTATCCAATAAAGGTACACTTCTTGGATTTTGCCTCAAGCTTTGTTCAATTTTCTTTATCAATATGGACAAATTCTTCACAACCAAAAGTATTCAAAAAAGAATAGTTTAGATTTTTACTTGTCCATGTCTCCTCTGGAATTATACTATCCAAAGATCTTGAAGGTCCTCTATTTATTAAGTAAACATCAGTATCTACATCATCTGCCTAGAACTATAAGGGAAAACCAACATGCAATCTCATACTCCTTGCACGCTCCATGATTGTCCTGTTCATCCTTTCCGAGACCCCATTTTCTTGTGGTGTTCTTGGAACTG
The DNA here is from genome assembly GCA_010110895.2 of Picea sitchensis. Classification (NCBI taxonomy): domain Eukaryota; kingdom Viridiplantae; phylum Streptophyta; class Pinopsida; order Pinales; family Pinaceae; genus Picea; species Picea sitchensis. The sequence continues at coordinate 100,222 of SNQJ01S0064272.1, forward strand.
TCTTCTCTCTATGAATCCCATGGTATGAATAGTAATCATCAAACTCCTTGCAACAATATTCACCTCCATTGTATGATCTGAGACACTTCAACCTTTTTCATGTCTCATTCTCAACCAAAGATTTCCATTTCTTAAAAGTATCAAAACATCATATTTTTGTTGAATGCAATAAACCCAAGTTTTTCTAGTTGCATCATCAATAAAAGTAACATAATAATGAGAACCACCAAGAGATGATACCTCAGTTAGTCCCCATACATTTGTATGCACAAGCTCTAACCTTTCACTCTTCTTTTCTTTTCTGACTTTGAGAAATATGACACTCTTATGTTTTCCATAAACACAATGCTTGTAATACCCCTAGGTCGAACCCCAACTGTAAATGTAAATAAAAATGTACTTAAGTTCGTAAGTTGTTGATATCATTTTTCATGCACCTTCCATGGTATAGTGCGCACATGTACTGCACACTAAAATGATGAAGTGTGCACATTCCAGAATACCACATGCAACAAACTTAAGTGCGTGTGATTTTGAGGCCAGAGAGTCTTTTGTGTATATGTTGTCTTTTATAGGCTATTGAGCCAGTTATTATAAGCTAGGAGGCTTATGTGTTGAATTAGGCCGGAGAGCCTGGATGTTAAAGGCCAGTGAGCCTATTTTTGTATATGTCTTATCATTAATATAATACATCGATGTGTGTAGACTAACCATGATAAAAGAGTATGGGGGACTAAACTCCACTAGTTAGGGAAAGAGGGGGCTAAAATTTAAGGATAAGGGGCAGAGCTAGGGAGCTTAAGCCAAAAAGGATTATTATATTAATATTCCTTAAAGCTTAAAGTATGGATAATTATTTTATCCTAAGTTCTAAGGATGGGGACAAGTGCGCCAAAGTAGTTCTCAACATGACAAGTGTCAAGTTGGGAACATGCATACATATAGCTTGGAATTAGTTCATTCTGGGGGCATTCCATCATCATTCACTCACTGATTCAACTATCCTTCATACCTTTTTGTTACTATCATTGTACCTATACCTATAACTGTAACTATATCCATGCCTTCCTGTCACTATTCCTATACTCGTACACGTACATCTACCTATACCTGGTTATCTTAGGATTTGTACTGAAGAAGAGGGTTTTCAGGGCCATGGGACATTGAAGATGTGGGTTGTTAGGCATGTGAGAAATTTCTCTCTAGGTGAGAGAATTGTTGGGAATTGATTTCCTGAAGGTGCCAAATTGCAGCTATAGGGCTCTGAGACTTCCTATTCGACTTGTTGTTGAAGCCCTAGAAAAGAAGTGGGGTAGTCAAATGATTGTTGAGCAAAGAAGGGGCACACTTCTTTTGGCTGGACAGGAATGTGGGAAATGAGGGACTGTAAGATGTTAGTTTGAGTTGGCACCTGTGACGAATTTTTTCTTGTTGTCTGGGATACATCACTCTGGTTAGGAATCCCTTTACCCAAGTGGCGTTTAGTCCCAGATCTAGGGTGACCCACTGTTTAGAGTGATGAGTAGCGTGGTCTAAGGATGGGAGGTTCGTGCAAGGTCTGCACGCAGTTGGTGATATTTTTACCATGATAAGTGTCCATTTTTTGTTAAATTACATGTGGCATTATTATGTATGCGTTTATTTTTATGGGTTATTCCTGTGTGTTGCATGTGTATTTTTATTATTATTTTGTATGAATTTGTGCATTTGCAGAATGTATTTGCCTATTTTAAGTTTTATATATAAATTTCTGCAAGCGTTTATGTGTGTATATGTTTTAATTTTGTATACAGTTCAAAATTTGTATGTGGCATAGCCTAGTTGGATGTTGGGGAAAATACAATATGGCATCAAAGCTTCAGTTTTCAACACTGAGCCTGGATGGGCCGAACAAGTTGAATTGAAGTGAAATTTCACAGAGAATGGATTTTGAAGTGGCCAAATTTCAAGTTACAGAGCATCCATGGTAAAAATTAGAAGAAATTGTGTGGAATTGGGCAAAAGCACAAATATTTGTTGTTACATTCATCGGAAATTTGAGAAATTTTTCCAAGTGGTGAGATATTCTTGATTTAATATATGTTCTAGCAAATTTAGACTCAGAATTGGTTGAATTTGAAGTTACAGGGAAACCATGACAGATGGAGCGAGATTAGTTAATTAAAATTCTCGATTCATGAATTGAGTTTGGGAAAAAATCGCTCCAAGAATGTCAACCTACAATGATTTGTTGTTGCAGAGGTTGAATTGGTGTTATCGGAGTGAAATTGAACTAATTTTATAGTTTCAGGATGTCTATCGTGAAAATTGGGAAAATTTTTGGTAAAAGCCCCAATTTCTACAGCGGGATTCATGAGGAATTGATGTGCATAAAAATGAATGTGCGCACTAAGAATGTATGATGCGCAGTTAAAATCTTGTGATGTGTGGAAAATAGTGGTAATGCATGGAAAATATTGGCGTGTGGGTGTGCACACTTAAATTTGGCGTTGCGCAGTGCAAAGTGGTAATGCATGGAAAACATTGGTGCGCGGGTGTGCGCACATAAATTTGGTGTTGTACGGTGCATAGTGGTAATGCGTGGAAAATATTGGCATGCGCGTGTGTGCACTTAAATTTGGTGTTGCACGGTGCAGAGTGGTAATGCACGAAAAATAATGGTGTGTGGGTGTATGCACTTAAATTTGGCAATGTGCAGTGCATAGTGGTAATGCACGGAAAATATTGGCACACGGGTGTGCGCACTTAAATTTAGCACTCCATGGTGTAGATTGGGTGTGCACACACATAATATTGGCATGCATGGTGTGCATAGTATTGACAAATCATAGAGGAATATTTTTGGTGTATGCGCAATGTAGGTATATTCATGTCACGTGACAATTTAATTAATGGTGTGCGGGGAGTACTGGTGCACGGTGAGAGCATACTAAACTTGGGCATGGTGTAGCACATAGAGTGCAATGTGTGCGAAATATTAGCATGTGACACAAGAATTGCACAAAACAGGTATTAGTGCATGAACCAAAATTGTGCATGGTAGATATTGGTGCGCAACACAAAAGTAGTGCGCACCAGTTATTGGTGCGACAGAGAAGTGATCCACATTGGTTGTAAGTTCATGGAGCATGCACTACCTTATGGTGTTGTTTTGCATGCTAAATCTGGGTGTACATGTTCAAATTTGTGTGTGCAAAGTCATTTGGATGGTCTACAACAGCAAAAAACCAATGAATTTCTGCGACATTTTATATTGTTTAAAGGTCATCTTTTTGCAGCATGTTTTTGAGGCCCTAAACAACATTTTTAGCTACTCAAAAACCCTGAGAATAGATTGTACCTTCATACACTATGTCTCTGCAACTCAAATGAAAGAGCCTCGAGAGAGATTTCTAATGGTGTAAATCATTTGTGAAACAGATCTTTTATGAGGAAGTTACAGGACAAACAGTGGAGGGTAAATTGTAAGACCCAACTAACTTCAAAAGTCCATAACTTTCTTCTGAAGACATAGAATTGAGCATGGAAGTAGGCATTGGAAAGGTATAGGACAATAGAATATAACTATTCACTTAGAAAATTGAGTTGAGCATACAATTTCTTAGAAAATCATAAGAAATAAGTATGATATATTATTGAACCAGAATGGTTCATATTTTTCATGAAAGTTATGAGTCAGTTAACCTGACAAAGTTTTGTTGGCTGCACATTTTGCAGAGTTAACAACAACTAGATCAGACCAAGATCAGTGCAGAGTGCATAGGAATGGAAGATACACAGGGGGCTTACAACCAAGAAGATGAGAACATGGGGATAGTTGTCCATATGGGCATTGAAAGAACAAATTCAAATGGACATGGAGAAGGAAAGGAAGAAAACATGAATATGGTAGAGACCATTAAAAATTTGCAGAAAGATGTCCAAAGACATAACACTAATAATGAAAGGATTATGAAAGAAAAGGAGTAGTAGGAGGACTTCAACACAAAGTTAATGTAGATCTTTAACAAAATAGAAAATAAATTGGATAAGGAGAGTGGCTCAAGAAAATCAGGAAGTCATTGGACTCCGAATGAGAAAAGAAGAAAAATAAGTGTTAGCAGATATCACCATCACTCCCCGAGGCATTCCAATAGGAGAGAACACATCAACTTAATTCCATCCCCTGTCAGGAAGCATAAGAGGTCTAGGGTGGATGAGCTATGAGGAGAAATCAACAAAATCAAACCTCCTACATTTGATGGTGAGCACAAGAAGGATGAAGATACAGAGACATGGTTGTTGGGCATGATAAAGTATTTTCAATTGCATAATTATTATTCTCATGCAAAATGAAGAATTTACATCTATCAACTCAAGGGAAAGGAATCCATGTGGTGGGATCAACTTGTGCAGGTGTAGCACATTAAAGAGAAAAATGTTACTTGGAAGGAATTCAATAAGTATTTTGAAAATAAATAATTGACTAAGACATAATATGAAAAGAAAATGAAAGAGTTCTTTGAACTCAAACTTGGGAGTATGACCATAGATGAATATGAAAGAAGGTTTTTAGAACTGTTGAAGTATTTTTCTTTCATCAAGGATGAGACAGTTAATATTCATAGGTATTTGAGTGGATTTCCATCATTCATTAGTGACAAAATACAATATGATGATCCCAAAACATTGGAGGAGACCATAAGGTGAGATAAATTCCTATATGATCAACAAAAATCAAGGCCAACTTTCTAAAAATCTTGGGAAGACAAGAAGAAATTCAAGATAGATCATAGGAAGAAGGGAAATAAGCCACCATTCTTCAGAAATAGTCCTCAGTGACAGCCAACTTCTAGAGAACCTAGAATGATTGAGACAAAGGGGCAAAGGCCAAGCCATCCACCTATTCAATGTTGGGGTTGTAAGGGATATCATATGTATAGATATTTTCCTCACCAAGGTGAAAAAGTGAGGATTGTTCACAATGTATAGCAATATGAAACAGTGAGGGACATGGGAAAAAGTGTACCAAGGATCTATGCAGCCCTGGACAACAAGCAAGCAGAGTATCTCTCACATATGATTGAAGTGGAACGTATGATCAACAACCAAACCATTGCTATTTTAATTGATTCATGAGCTAGTCATAGTTATATAGATACTAAGATGGTGGAAAGTTTTCATTTTCCAAGAAGCAAGCATGGAAAATATTGGTGGGTGCACTTGGCTACTAGAGCCAAAAAAAAAAGTTAATGACATAATTAAGTCATGTCCTATGGATGTGAATGGACTGAACACCATGGAAGATTTGAACATCTTGCCTTTAGGTTCCTGTGACTGTCTAATTGGGATGGATTGGTTGGACCAACATCATGTTATCCTATACTATCATAATAAGGAATTTACCTGCTTGGATGAGGAAGGGAACCTAAGGACAGTGCAAGGAATTCCCATGGCAGTAAGCATCAGAGAAATTTTAGAATTGCAGCTGAATAAATGTTACAGAAAAGGGTGTCAAATATTTGCAGCACATATGGAAGAGACACCTAAAGACAAGGTGTCAAATATTGAATATTATGCAGTCCTAAAAGAGTTTGAATATGGGTTGAAGGAAATACCAATATTACCCCCTCAAAGAGACATTGATTTCTCCATAAATTTTATGCCTGGAGAATCTCTAGTATCCAAGACTCCCTACTGGATGAGTACACCAAAATTGAAGGAGTTACAAATGCAACTTGAAGAGCTTCTGAAGAAGGGGTATATACGTCCAAGTGTGTCACCTTGGGGTTCCCTAGATTTATTTGTGAAGAAAAATGATGGAACATTGAGACTTTTCATTGACTTTAGGAAGTTGAACAAAGTAATTGTGAAGAATAAGTATCCTTTGCCAAGGATTGATGACCTCTCTGATCAGTTGAAAGATGCAAAAATATTCTCCAAGATTGATCTCAGGTCAAGTTATCATCAAGTAAGAATTAGAGAAGAAGACATCAGCAAGACTGCTTTTAGAACAAGGTATGGTCATTATGAGTTCACAGTGGTGTCATTGGGTTATCAAATGCATCAATTGTCTTCATGTGTTTAATGAATGGTATTTTCATAGAATACTTAGATAAGTTTGTCATCGTATTTTTAGATGACATTATTATATATTCTAAACCAGAGGAAGAGCATGAACAAAACTTGAGGATGGTATTACAAGTATCAAGGGAGCATTAGTTATATTCCAAATTGAGCAAGTGCTCATTTTATCAGAAGAAAATTCATTGTTTGGGACATATAATTTCAGAGGAAGGGATAGCAGTGGATTCTAATAAGATAGAAGCCATTAGAGGATGGTCAACACCAAATAATGTGACAGAGGTCAGATAATTTGTTGACCTTGCATGCTACTATAGGAGATTTATTGAAGGATTCTCAAAGATTGTACAACCAATCACTTCCTTGCAAAAGAAGGGTGTGAAGTTTCAATGGACATTGGATTGTGAAAATATTTTCCAACACTTGAATAAATTATTAACTAGTACTCCAATTTTAAGGATTGCAGATCCAAATGAAGACTTCATTGTATGCACAGATAAATGTAAATAAGGACTTGGTGGATTCCTCAGTCAAAATGGGTTTGTTGTATGTTCTGAATCCAGGAAGTTGAAGGAGCATGAAAGGCCCTATGCCACTCATGATTTGGAGTTGGAATCCATAGTGCATGCCTTGAGGAAGTGGAGGCACTACCTCATGGGGAAAAGGTTCAAGCTAAGGACATACCATAATGGTTTGAAATATTTATTTGATCATCCAACTCTAAATGTCAGGAAAATCAGGTGGTAAGAATTTCTTAGTGAATATGACTTTGATATAAAGCATATCAAAGGGAAAGAGAACAAGGTGGTTGATGCACTCAACAAAAGGGTGCATGATTTGCATGCTACAACCATAAGCATGTACCGATAATATTTGAAAGAAAGAATCATAGAGGCTGCAAAATCAAATTTTCAATACATGGAAATAATAACAAAATTATAACAAGGTATTTTGCAATAGAAAATTAAAGACTATAAGCTAGAAAATGATGAAATTTTCATGTATAGGGGAAGAATCTATGTACCAAATTCCTTAGAATTGAAAAATATGATATTGAGAGAAATGCATAATGTACCTTATGTTGAGCACCCAAGTTATCAAAAAACTATTGCAGCTATCAAGAGACAATATTATTGGTCGGGAATGAAGAAGGAAGTTGTTGATTTTATTGCCAAATGTTTGGAGTGTCAAAAGGTAAAGGATGAGCATAGACACCCAATTGGTTTGTTGAAGCCATTACCCATTCCTGAGTGGAAATGGGAAGTTGTAACAATGGATTTCATCACCAAACTTCCTAGAACAAATAAGCAACATGATTCTATTATGGTAGTGGTGGATAAGCTTACTAAAGCTTCCCATTTTATTCCAATAAAGCTCACTCACAATGCGACCAACATTGTTGATGTTTATATGAGAGAAATTGTTTGATTACATGGTATACCCAAGACAATTGTGTCTGACAAAGATCCAAAATTTACATCAAATTTTTGGAAGGGATTTAGAACGAATTTGAATTTCAACAGAGTTTATCATCCAGAATCAGATGTACAAATAGAGAGGGTGAATCAAGTGATTGAGGATATGTTGAGGATGTATGTGATGGATAAACCATCAAAATGGGAAGACTACCTAAACTTAGTAGAGGTTTCTTATAACAATGGGTACCAAGCATCTCTAAAGATGAGCCCATTTGAGGCACTTTATGGAAGAAGGTGCAACACATCGGTAAGTTGGGACAACCCAACTGATAGAGAAGTAGTTGGGCATAATTACTTAGGGAAATGGAAGAGAAAATGTTGAAAATAAAATAGAATTTAAAGGCTTCCCAAGACAGGCAAAAAATCTATGTTGATAAGGGCAGAACTCACAGGGAATTTAAAGTGTGTGACCATGTATTTTTGAAAGTGAAGGCCAACAAAAGTTCCCTGAAGTTGGGAAATTGTTCAAAGTTGGCAGCTCGCTATTGTGGGCCATTTGAAATCTTAGAGAGTATTGGGCCTATATCATACATGCTTTCCTTACCTACATCAATGACCATTCATAATGTATTTCATGTATCATTGCTTAAGAAATATACACATGATGTTAATCATGTTATTGATTGGAATGTGATTCAAGTGGAGCAAGAAGGCTCTTTTCAAGTGTGTATGGTACACATTCTGGACCGGAAAATCAAACATATCTGGAATAGAGTCATAGAGATTGTAAAGGTCCAATGGACCTGATACGGTCCTAAGGACGCAACTTGGGAGCATGAGGATGCTATGTGGGCAGAATACCCACATCTTTTTGAGGATTTTTTAAATTTTGGTTGTATATGTGTATATATTGCACTGAGAACAATGCATAAATAAGGGGAGGGGAATGTAAGACCCCTAGGCCGAACCCCAATTGTAAATGTAAATACAAATGTACTTAAGTTGGTGAGTTGTTGTTATCATTTTTGCATGCACCTTCCATGGTATAGTGTGCACATGTACTGCGCACTAAAATGATGAAGTGTGCACATTCTAGGATATTGCACGCAACAAACTTAAGTACACACAATTTTGAGGCTAGAGAGCCTTTTGTGTATATTTTGTCTTTTATAGGCTGATGAGCTAGTTATTATAATCTAGGAGGCTTATGTGTTGAATTAGGATGAAGATCATGGATGTTAAAGGCCAGTGAGCCTATTTTTGTATATGTCTTATCATTAATATAATACATTGTTACATGTAAACCGACCACAATAAAAGAGTATGGGGGACAAAACTCCACTAGTTAGGGAAAGGAGAGGGATAAAAATTAAGGATAAGTGGATAAGCTAGGGAGCTTAAGCCAAAAAGGAATTTTATATTAATATTCCTTAAAGTATAAAGTATGGATAATTATTTTATCCTAAGTTCTAAGGATGGGTACAAATGGGCCAAAGTAGTTCTCAACATGACAAGTGTCAAGTTGGGAACATGCATACATATAGCTTGGAATTATATCATTTTGGAGGGATTCCATCATCATTCATTCACTCATTCAGTTGTCCTATGTACCTTTATGTTACTATCATTGTACCTGTACCTGTACCTGTACCTGTAACTATATCCGTACCTTTCTGTCACTTTTTCTATACTCGTACATGTACCTGTACCTAGTTAGCTTAGGAGCTAGACTAAAGAAGTGGGTTTTCAGTCCTATGGGATATTGAAGAGCTGGGTTGTTAGGCCCATGAGAAATTTCTCTCTAGGTGAGAGAATTGTTGGGAATTGATTTCCCAAAGGTGCCAAACTGCAGCTATAGGGCTCTGAGACTTCATGTCTGGCCTGTTGTTGAAGCCCCATAAAGGAAGTGGGACATTCGAAGGATTGTTGAGGACAGAAGCAACACACTTCCTCGAGTGGGCCAGGCATGTGGGGAATGGGGGATTGTAGGCTGTTAGTTCGAGTTGGCACCTGTGACAGATTTTTTCCTATTGTCTAAGATACATCATCCTGGTTAGGAATCCCTTTAGCCGGGTGGAGTTTAGTCCCAGATCAGGGGTGACCCACTACTGAGAGTGATGAGAAGCATGGTCTAAGGATGGGAGGTTCGTGGAAGGTTTGCACATGGTTTGTGATATTTTTACCAAGATAAGTGTCCATTTTGTGTTAAATTACATGCTACATTATTATGTATGCATTTATTTTTATGGGTTATTCCTGTGTGTGCTGCATGTGTATTTTTTATATTATTCTGTATGAATTTGTGCATTTTCATAATGTATTTGTCAGTTGTAAATTTTATATATAAAGGTCTGCAAGAGTTTATGTGTGTATATGTTTTACTTTTGTATACAGTTCGAAATGTTTATGTGGCATAGCCCAGTTGGATGTTGGGGATGCTATAATGTTCGCAGAAATCCAAATCAATTTGTTTAAGATCCGGGAAGAAATTTATTTTGTGAAGTATCTACATCCCCTTCTCACTCATGTGTCCAAGCCTATTATGCCAAAGTGTTGTATCCACTCTTGTATAAGCTAAAGAGATAGAAGATTCAGTATTACCAATACATAAATACAATGTACCTACCTTCTCTCCTTTTGCTATCACCAATGATCCTTTGGTGACCTTCCACATCTTATCTGTAAATATGGATATACAACCTTCACTTTCCAACTATCCTGTTGAAATTAGATTTTTCCTTAAATCTGGAACATGTCTTACCTCTTTCAACAACCATTGGTTTCCATTTCTTTTCTGTACTTTTACCTTTCCCATTCCAATAATTTTGCATGGTGCATCATCACCCAAATGAACCTGTCAAAAATCACCTTCAACATAATCTAGAAAATGTTTCCTATGGGGTGTGGCATGAAATGAAGCCCGTAAATCTACTACCAAAGACTCAGAAATATTATCTGCAGAAAGAATTAAAGCATCTTGTAACACATCACCTGTTACATTTTCTTCTTGATTTTTCTCTTCATGTCCATCTCTTTGTTTCTTTGGAGCCTTGCAGTCTTTCCTCGGATGTCCTTTCTTCCCAAAATTCCATCACTCTATCTTTCCAAGTCTAGATTTGGATCTTCCCTTCCTATAATTCTTGTGGTTCCCTGAGCCCTTTCCTCTATCATTTTGTATTCCCATGCTCTCCATGTTTAATTCATTACCTGATGTCTCACCTGTACTTTTCCATCACATTTACTCACTAAGGATATCACCAACAACATCATAAAATTTTAAAGTATTTGAACCAGAGACAGAGTTACTTATAGCCATGACCAAGCCATTCCATCTTTATGGCAATGAGCATAAGATTAGAAGATCCCTAACCTCATCATCAAAGTACACTTTTACATAACTTAGCTGATTAGTAACTGTATTAAATTCATTTAAATGAACTGCAACAGACCCACCTTCTGACATATTCATATTAAATAATCTCTTCATTATAAATACCTTCTTGGACGTCAAGGGTTTTTCATACAGTTGATCCAATGCATCCATCATCTCCTTCGTTGTCGTTTCTTTATAAATATTGAAAGCCACCTATGTTTCCAGGTTCAGTTGTATCATTCCTAGTGCTTGTCTATCAAGAACCTACCATTCTTAGTCCTTCATGGTCATTGGCTTATTTTCTATTCCACCCAATGGTAGGAATAGATCCTTATGATATAAATAACATTCCATATGAATCTTCCATAAATGGTAGTTTTGGACGTTAAATTTCTCGACCCTAAACTTTCCATCTTCCACCATTGCTCCCACTCGAACCATGAACTCTATTTTCCTGTGAGTTACCTTTCTCTCTGATACCAGTTGTTATAAAAACATGATCGTGAAGAAATAAAATAAAACATAGAAGATACACAATACAATAGAGACACAAATATATGTGGTTCGCCTAGTGTGGGCTACATCCACCAGAGAAATTTCCAAGTCCTTCCTTTATTATTATCCAGCAAATGAAGGGATACGACCTATAGTACACCCACTAAAATTTTCTCTTCTTTCTCTCACAATCTCCTGACTCAGAATACAATATTTGCAATCATACATAGTCGCAATACATTTCCCTCATAAAAGAGGGTTTCCTTCTAGGGAAGAAAACCCTAAAATAACTTATACTGTCAGATATGTGACCTTATAATGAACGGTCCAAATTTACTATGAAATTACAATATACATTTACAAGGAATTTTTTCCTTCGGGGGCTTCACCCCTAGACCCCGCAGGGGGGGTAAACCCCTCCCTGCACTTCCCTGCATGGAGGAGCGTACATTCTTCCAGGGTGTAAATTATTCATGGGGTATAAACATAGCTGAAAACAAAGACCTCTTAAACAGGAAGATAATTAGACTCCATAACCAACAAGGGCTTCCTCGAGAAACATCTTGAAAGGATCTCTTTCTCTATCATCTCTCTTTTATTCCTCCATGAGACGTCACTTGGGTTGGCGAGAGTGGTTGTCCTCAAGAGAAACTAGCTTGAGACCCAAATCTATATACCTTGACCTTGTTGGGGACATGCTCTAAAAAATGACAAGGAGCGGACTTCTCTGATACCACTGATCTGGATTATGTGAACACTACAACAAATCCCTATGATTTGCATCCTTTTTTGGTCCCTTTTTTTCTTCCAAAGATTATTTTAGGGAATTTTTCTCCAATTTTTTGAAAACATTGGCGTTATTTATCGGGATGGTGTTATTTCTGGCATTTTTTGCGCTGACCAAAATATGTAGGCACTAATAGCACCAAAAATAGTGTCGGATTTAGCATCGGCTATTCCTAAATAGTTAATTGGTTGAGGTTTTGGGGGTTAAGTGGATAGTGTCTTTGAGGATTATGGGATTTAGGTATCTGGGGTACAAGGATTAAGGATTAAGGGATTATGGGTTAGGTTTTAAGGGATTAAGGGTCAGGAGCTAAGGGATTTGACGCTTATGGGTTAGGTAGTTTAATGGTTAATTGCTTAGGTATTATGAGCTAGGGGATTAATGTTTAAGTGCTTAACGCATAGGGGTTTATGGATGAATGGATTAGGGATTAGGGTTTAAGTTTTTAAGGGTTGATGGCTTAGGGATTAGGGGATTTAGGGATTTTGTGTTAAGGGATTAGTGATTAACTAAGGTTGAGGCCTTAAGGGTTTAGGGATTAGGGATTAAGGATTCAAGGGTCAATGGTTAGGTGTTAGGGGATTTATGGCTTTGCCGATGTAATATTCCTAGGCTGAACCCAATTGTAAATGTAAATGTAAACGTACTTAAGTTGGTGAGCTGTTTGATATCATTTTTGTATGCACCTTTCATGACATAGTGCGTGCATGTACTGCGCAGTAAAATGATGAAGTGTGCACATTCTTGGATACCGCGTGCAACAACTTAAGTGCGCATTATATTGAGACCAACAAGCCTTTGTGTATATGTTGTGTTTTATAGGCTAGTGAGCCAGTTATTATAAGATAGGATTCTTATGTTTTGATTAGGCCGGAGAGCCTAGATGTTAATGTCCAGTGTGCCTATTTTTGTATATGTCTCATAATTAATATAAAATACATCGTTGTGTGCAGACCGACCACGATAAAAGAGCTAGGGGCCTAAACTCCACTAGTTGGGAAAGGGTGGGGACTAAAAGTTAAGGAAAAGGGATAATCTAGGGAGCTTAAGCCAAAAAGGAATATTATATTAATATTTCTTAAAGTATAAAGTATGGGTACTTATTTTATCCTAAGTTCCAAAGTTGGGGACAAGTGGGCCAAAGTAGCTCCCAACATGACAAGTGTCAAGTTGGGGACATGCATACATATTGTTTGGACTTAGTTCACTTTCCATCATTCTCACCATCATTCCTTCCATCATTCAGGAAATCACTCCATCATCATACACACACTCATTGAGCTATCCTCCATAACTTCATGATTGTACTTGAACCCGTATCCATAGCCATACTTGTTTGTGTAGCTGGTTAGCTTGGGAGCTGGACCAAAGAAGTGGGTTGTCAGGCCCGTGGGATATTTAAGAGGTAGGTTGTCAGGCCCATGAGAAATTTCTCTCTGGGTGAGAGAATTGTTGGGAATTGATTTCCTGAAGGTGCTAAACTGCAACTAGAGGGCTCTGATACTTCTTGTCCAACCTCTTGTTGAAGCCTGGAAAGGAATTGGGACAGCCGAAGGACCATTGAGTAGAGAAGGGGCACACTTCCTGGGTGGGACAAGCATGTGGGAAATGGGGGACTGTAGGTTGTTAGTTTGAGTTGGCTCCTGGGACAAAGTCTTTCCTATTGTCTATGATCCATGAGATTGGTTAGGAATCCCTTTACCTAGGTGGAGTTTAGTCCCATGTCGGGGTTGACCCACTGTCGAGAGTGATGAGCAGTGTGGTCTAAGGCTGAGAGGTTTGTGGAAGGCCTGGACACAGTTGGTGATATTCTTACCAAGATAAGTGTCATTTGTGTTATAAATTTACATACTGCATTATTATTTACATGTTTATTTTTATGGGTTTATCTTGTGTATGATTTATAATTGTGTTTATATTTATGGGTATTTCCTACATATGCTGCATGTATACGTTTAATGTTATTTCCATGATAATTCGTGCATTATAGATGTATTTGTATGTTTACGTTTTATATAGATGTTTCTACAAGAGCTATGTGTGTGTATACTTTAATTGCATCCAGTTTGAAAATTTATATGGCATAGCTCAGTTGGATGTTGGGTATGTTATAGTATGTTCCGCAGAGAGAAAGAAAGTGTTCTCTCGTGTATCGTGGCCTAATCTGGGTGGTCGAGGATGTTACAATATGGTATTAGAGCTATAGTTTTCAACACTGAGCCTGGATGGGCTGAGCAAGCTGAGTTGAAGCGAAATTTCAGAGAAAATTGATTTCGAACTGGCCAAATCTCAAGTTATAAAACGTCCATGGTAAATTTTAGAAGCTACATTTGATGGCTAGCACAAGAAGGATGAATATGCAGAGACATGGTTGTTGGGCATGAGAAAGTATTTTCAATTGCATAATTATTCTTCTCATGCAGAAGGTAGAATTGTTACCTATCAACTCAAGGGAAAGGCATCCATGTGGTGGGATTAGCTTGTGCAGGTGCAACACATTAAAGATAAAAGTGTTACTTCGAGGGAATTCAAGAAGTATTTTGAGAAGAAATACTCGACTAAGAGATACTATGACAAGAAAATGAAAGAGTTATTTGAACTCAAGTTTGGGAGTATGACCATAGATGAATATGAGAGAAGGTTTTTAGAACTATTGAAGTATGTCTCTTTCATCAAGGATGAGACAGTTAAGATTCAAAGGTATTAGAGTGGATTTCCATCCTTCATCAGTGAAAAAATATAGTATGATGATCCCAAGACATTGGAGGATACCATAATGCGATCTAAATGCCTATATGATCAGCAAAAATCAAGGCCAACTTTCCAAAAAGCTTGTGAAGACAGAAGGAAATTCAAGATGGATCATAGGAAGAAGGGAGATAAGCCACCATTCTTCATAAATAATACTCATGGTCAACGAACTTCTAGAGAACCCAAAATGATTGAGTCAGTGGGTCAAAGGCCAAGGAAACCACCTATTCAAAGTTGGGGTTGTAAAGGAGATCATATGTATAGAGATTGTCCACACTGAGGTGAAAAATTGAGAACTATTCACAATGTACAGCAAATTGAAACACTAGAGGACATGGGCAGAAATGTACCAAGGATCTATGTGGCCCTAGACAACAAGCAAGAAGAATATTAGTCACATATGATTGAAGTGGAAGGTATGATCAACAACCAAACCATTTCTATTTTAATTGATTCAGGAGCTATTCATAGTTATATAGATCCTAAGATGGTGGAAAGTTTTCAATTACTAAGAAGCAAGCATGGAAAATCTTGGTTGGTGCAGTTGGCCACTAGAGCCAAAAGAAAATTTAATGAGTTGGTTAAGTCATGTCTTATGGACATCAATGGACTGAACACTAGGGAAGATTTGAACATCTTGCATTTAGGTTCCTATGACTGTCAAATTTCGATGGATTGGTTGGATCAACATCATGCTATCCTAGACTGTCATAACAAGGCATTTACTTGCTTGGATGAGGAAGGGAGCCTAAGAAAAGTACAGGGAATTCCCAGGGCAGTAACCATCAGAGAAATTTCATCATTGTAGCTGAAGAAATGTTACAGGAAAGGATGTCAAATATTTGCAGCTCATATGGAAAAGACACCTAAAGATAAGGTGCCAAATTTGGAAGATCATGCAGTACTGGAAGAATTTTAAGATGTGTTCAAGGAGGTACCAAGACTACCCCCAAAGAGAGATAATGATTTCTCTATAAATTTAATGCCTGGAGTAGCTCCAATGTCAAAGACTCCTTACAAAATGAGTACACCAGAGCTAAAGGAGTTGCAAATGAAGCTTGAATAAATTTTGAAGAAGGGGTATATACACCCAAGTGTGTCACCTTGGGGTGCCCCAATCTTGTTCGTGAAGAAGAAAGATGGGACATTGAGATTGTGCATTGATTTCAGACAATTGAATAAAGTGACCGTTAAGAACAAGTATCCTCTGTCGAGGATTGATGATCTTTTCTATCAATTAAAAGATGCAAAGACATTTTCAAAGATAGATTTTAGGTCAAGATACCATCAGGTAAGGATTAAAGAGGAATATATTAGAAAGACTGCCTTTAGGACAAGGTATGGTCATTATGAGTTCACAGTGGTGCCATTTGGATTGTCAAATGCACTAGTTGTTTCCATGTGCTTAATGAATGGTATTTTTCGAGAATATTTAGACAAGTTTGTCATTGTCTTTTTGGATGACATTCTTATATATTCCAAATCAGAAGAAGATCATGAGCATCATTTGAGGATGGTTTTGCAAGTATTAAGGGAGCATCAGTTGTATTCCAAATTGATCAAGTGCTCATTTTATCAAAAGCAAATTCATTATTTGGGGCATATTATTTTAGAGGATGGGATAGCAGTGGATCCTGAGAAGATAGAAGCATTAGAGAATGTTTAGTGCCAAATAATGTGACAGAGGTGAGATCATTCATGGGTCTTGTAGGCTACTATAGGAGATTCATTGAAGGATTCTCAAAGATTGCACAACCAATAAATTTTTTGCGAAGAAAGGATGTGAAGTTTAGTGGACATTGGATTGTGAGAAGAGTTTCCAACACTTGAAACAATTATTAACAAGTGCTCCAATACTAAGGATTGCAGACCCAAATGAAGACTTCATTGTATGTACAAATGCATGTAAAGAAGGACTTGGTGGAGTCCTTAGTCAAAATGGGTTTGTTATATGTTATGAATGAAGGAAGTTGAAGGAGCATGAAAGACACTATGCCACTCATGATTTGGAGTTGGCAGCCATAGTGCATGCCTTAAGGAAATGGATACACTACCTCATGGGGAAAAGGTTTGAGCTGAGGAAAGACCATAATGGTCTGAAATATTTATTTGATCAACCAACTCTAAATGCTAGGCAAAGTAGATGGTTAGAATTTTTAAGTGAATATGACTTTGATATAAAGCATATCAAGGGGAAAGAGAAAAAAGTGGTTGATGCACTCAGCAGAAGAGTGCATGAAATGAATGCAACAACCATTAGCATGTACCAATCATATTTGAAACACGGTTCTTTGGAGGCTGCAAAATTATATTTGCAATACAAGGTTTTAGTGGCAAAATTACAACAAGGTAATTTGCAACAGAAAATTGAAGAATACAAGCTAGTTAATGAAATTCTCATGTACAGGGGCATAATTTATGTACCAATTTCCCAGGAATTGAAAAATCTAATATTGAGAGAAATGCATAATGTACCGTATGTTGGGAACCTAGGATATCAGAAAAATATTGCAGTTGTCAAAAGCCAATATTATTGGCCAGGCATGAAGAAAGCGGTTGTTGATTTTACTGTCAAATGTTTGGAATGTCAAAAGGTAAAAGTTGAGCATAGACAACCAGCTAGTTTTCTACAACCATTACCCATTCTTGAGTGGAAATGGGAAGTTGTAACAATGGATTTCATCACCAAACTTCCTAGAAAAAACAAGCAACATGATTCCATCATGGTAGTGGTGGATAAGCTTACTAAATCTGCCCATTTTATTACAGTTAATCTTACTCACAAGGAAGCCAACATTGCTGACATTTATATGAGAGAAATTTCTATATTACATGGCATACCCAAGACAATTGTGTTTGACAGAGATCCAAAATTTACCTCAAAATTTTGGAAAGGATTATTTAATGGATTTGGAACAAATTTGAATTTTATCACAACTTATCATCCAAAATTTGATGGACAAACAGAGAGGGTGAATCAAGTGATTGAGGATATGTTGAGAATGCATGTGATGTATAAACCATTAAAATGGGAAGAATACATACACTTGGTAGAGTTTTCTTATAGCAATGGGTACCAAGAATATCTAAAGATGAGCCCATTTGAGGCACTTTATGGAAGAAAGTGAAACACACCAGTAAGTTGGGATAACCTAGCAGATATAGAAGTGGTTGGGCTAGATTTTCTCAGGGAATTGGAGGAGAAAATGTTAAAAATAAAACAAAATATAAATGCTTCCCAAGACAGGTAGAAAAGATATGCTGATAAGGGCAGAACTCACAGGGAATTTAAAGTTGGGGACCTTGTATTCTTGAAAGTGAAGGCCAACAAAAGTTCCCTGAAGTTGGGAAATTGTTCCAAGTTGGCAGCTCGCTATTGTGGGCCATTTGAAGTCCTAGAAAGGATTGGTCTAGTAGATTATATGATTGCATTGCCTGCATCTATGTCTGTTCATAATGTATTCCATGTATCATTTCTCAAGAAATATATACCTGATGCTAATCATGTTATTGATTGGAATGTGATTTAGGTGGAGCAAGAAGGCACTTTTCAAGTGCATCTGGTACGCATTCTGGACTAGAAAATCAAACAGCTCCGGAATTGAGACATATGTCTTGTAAAGGTCCAATGGACCTGGTATGGTCCTGAGGATACTACCTGGGAGCATGAGGATGCAATGTGGGTGGAATACCTGCATCGTTTTTAGGATTTTTGAAAATTTTGTTGTATATGTGTACATGATGCACTGAGGACAGTGCATAAATAAGGGGAGGGGATTGTAATATCCCTAGGCCGAACCCAATTGTAACTATAAATTCAAATGTACTTAAGCTGGTGAGTTGTTTGATATCATTTTTGTATGCACCTTTCATGACATAGTGTGCACATGTACTGCACAGTAAAATGATGAAGTGTGCACATTCTTGGATACCGTGCACAACAACTTAAGTGCACGCAATATTGAGACCAGCGAGCCTTTGAGTATATGTTTTGTTTTATAGGCTGGTGAGCCAGTTATTATAAGCTAGGATGCTTATATTTGATTAGGCCGGAGAGCCTAGATGTTAAAGGCCAGTGCGCCTATTTTTGTATATGTCTCATAATTAATATAAAATACATCATTGCACACAAAATGACCACGATAAAAGAGATGGGGGACTAAAATCCACTAGTTGGGAAAGGGTGGGGCCTAAAAGTTAACGAAAAGGGATAATCTAGGGAGATTAAGCCAAAAAGGAATATTATATTAATATTTCTTAAAGTATAAAGTATGGGTAATTATTTTATCCTAAGTTCCAAAGTTTGGGACAAGGGGGCCAAAGTAGCTCCCAACATGACAAGTGTCAAGTTGGGGACATGCATACATATTGTTTGGACTTAGTTCATTTTCCAACATTCTCACCATCATTCCTTCCATCATTCAGGAAATCACTCCATCATCATACACACACTCATTGAGCTATCCTCCATAACTTCATGACTATACTTGAACTTGTATCCATAGCCATACTTGTTTGTGTAGTTGTTTATCTTGGGAGCTAGACTGAAGAAGCGGGTTGTCAGGCCCGTGAGAAATTTCTCTCTAGGCGAGAGAATTGCTGGAAATTGATTTCTTGAAGGTGATAAACTGTAGCTACAGGGCTCTGAGACTTCATGTCTGGCCTGTTGCTGAAGCCCGAAAAGGAAGTGGGGCAGTCGAAGGACTATTGAGTAGAGAAGGGGAACACTTCCTGGGTGGGGCAGTCATGTGGGGAATGAGGGAATGTAGGTTGTTAGTTTGATTTGGCACCTGTGACGGAGTCTTTCCTGTTGTCTATGAGCCGTGAGCCTGGTTAGGAATCCCTTTACCGAGGTGAAGTTTAGTCCCAGCTCGGGGGTGACCCACAAACTAGATTGATGAGCAGTGTGGTCTAAGACTGGGAGGTTCATGGAAGTCCTGCACATAGTTGGTGATATTATTACCAAGATAAGTGTCATTTGTGTGATAAATTTACATGCTGCATTATTATTTATGTGTTTATTTTTATGGGTTTATCCTATGTATGATTTATAACTGTGTTTATATTTATGGGTATTGTTTGCATATGCTGCATGTATAGGTTTATTGTTATTTCCATGATAATTTGTGCATTATAGATGTATTTGTATGTTTATGTTTTATATATATGTTTCCGCAAGATCTGTGTGTGTATATATTTTAATTGCATGTAGTTCGAAAATTTATGTGGCATAACTCAGTTGGATGATGGGTATGTTACAGTATGTTCCACAGAGAGAAAGAAAGTTTTCTCTCATGTATCATGGCCCAACCTGGGTGGTCGGGGATGCTTTAGTCGAAACTCTCTTGAAATTTCATGGAACGCCTTCCAGCACACCCATCACCAATTTCATCATCGATGTCGCACGGTGAAAGTGAATGGGGACAACGTTGAAATTTCATCGAATTGTTCTTGTATGCATTGAAATTTGACATGGTTAAACTAGACACATGCCTTGATGGTTGTGATGGTTTCAAGACTCAAGGATGCTTGATTTCCTTGCATAATATTTGAGATCATCCACATTTGCATCAATGTTCATCATGCAGTCTCATTTTCATCATTCGTCATTCACATCTACTGAATGTTTGTCAAAACTCTCTTGAAATTTTATGGAATGTACTTCAACACGCCCATCACTAATGTCATCCACCAATGTCATCCACAATGTAATCCACATTGTTAGCACTAAGAATCACCCTCAGACTTCTAGAGGATAATCCCATCAAAAGTAAAACAGATTAAAAAGGTTTTAGTAGGTGGATCAGTAAGACTACGGAGAGAGGAAAAGATAACATAGGTAACTACAGATCGGTTGGGAATGTTGGGCTATGGAGTTATAAGTATCATGAATAATGAAGGAATTTAAACTTCCTATCAGACAAAAGGATTTATGTGGTGATGAGGAGAAACAGGACAGAATGTGTCTGAGTGATAAACGATGAAACATGGGAAAGATGACAGCAAATCCTCCACCACCTCAGGAATCCATAGATCAAAGATGCTACAACCAGACAAGAAGAAAAAAAAAATCTTATGAGTGATAAACGATGAAACATGGGCAAGATAACAATAGATCCTCCACCGCCTCAGGAATCCATACATCAAAGATGCTACAACCAGACAAGAAGAAAAACAACAAGCATCTGAGTGATAAACGATGAAACATGGGAAAGATGATGACAAATCCTCCACCGCCTCAGGAATCCATAGATCAAAGATGATACAACCAGACAAGAATAAAACAACAAGCGTCCGAGTGATAAATGATGAAACCTGGGCGAGATGACAGCATATCCTCTACCACCTCAGGAATCCATAGATCAAAGAGATTACATCCAGACGAGAAAAACAAAAAATGTCTAATGAACCATGAAATATGGGCATGATGAAAATAGATCCTCTACCACCTTAGGAATCCATAGATCAGAGAGATTACATCCAGATGAGAAAAACAAAATAGTATGTAAATTAATAAGACAGTATAATAAAAACAACTCAAAGGAATCTTCAATAACATAATATTTACAATCCAAACCCTCATGCTTAAAAACTAAAGTATATATCCCTTCTCCTGAAACTCTCTCAGCTCTCGAGCCTCTGAAAAAGACACCCCCCTTTACAAAATATTAAATTGATCTATTTATAATTAGATCAGTTCACAACTTCCAGGAGTGTGACCTCGCCATCTCATTCAAATATGTTTTCTGTGCATCCTTCTGTCAAACTATGTGTGTGTTCTCCTGTTAGAGGTGAGCTCATATCAGTATGGGTCTACAAGAAGAAATCATACCTCGTAGTGCCTTGGGTTGACTGTTCTATTTCCTCAGCCAAAGCTTTCATGCCTTCTATTTATGGACTGAGTTGAGGCTTCAAATACCAATCCTTTTTCATTAACTGAATCCTCCTCGGGATTGGAGCATGGCCTAATGCCTAGGGGGCAGCCATGTTCTACTGTCAGATTTGAAGTTATATAAGCACGTGATTGTGGGGATGTCAAAGGCGGTTTGGATCCACACCATTTTTGAGCCTGCAATTCACCACCTTTCACCACATATCCCTTTCTCTATACCATGGTTTCAATTGTGGGATCGCTCAATAATTTTATCTTTCGAGCATGTTTCATCCCCGCAATGAAGCATGGTCATCAATCTGGTCGTGATATGCGATCTCGGAGAGCCCCACTTTTGTTTCCATGTTCTGCTCTTGAATGGACCCTGCTTCTTGGTGCAAATATAAATGACTCTCATTTACTTCAGTAGTTGCTTTGGGTCCTTTTCTTCTACCTGCCTGCGCAATCCTCTGAAGTGCAGAATTCCCAAAGTGAGAGATTTGGTGATGCATGGACTCTTAATTTGTACTACCGAGATTCAATTTAGGAGTTTGGGCTTCGAGAGTTTTCTCCTTCTTTTTTGCGCACTTCTCTAAAGTGTTGAATTCCCAAAGTGAGAGATTTGGTGATGCGTGGCCTCTTGATTTGGACAGTCGATATTCACTTTAAGAGTTCGGGCTTCGGGCCTTTTTCTTCTGCTTGTTCGTGCAATCCTCTGAAGTGTGAGATCTTCCTCCACATGTCCTCTTATTTTGTACGGTCGAGATTTACTTCAGGACTTTTAGTACTTCAGGGCTTCTGGTGATACTGCTTCCAATATCAACGGTCCTTGTTGGTTTGAGATCAATGATCCACAATTATTTCAAGAGTTCGGGCTTTATCTCTTTCTGAATTTTGAATGTATAACTCCTACAATCCTCTGGAGTGTCGTATCTCTGAAGTGAGAGATTTGGCTCCATGTGTCCCTTTGTTTTGGATGGTCAAGATTTAATTTGGGAGCTCAATCTTTCAGGTGATAATGATACAAAGATCGACGGCTCTTATTGATTTGAGACCAACGGTCCACAACTACTTCGAGAGTTCAATATTTGGGCCTTCGGGTGATATTCCTTTTTTTCTTTCTCACACAATCCTCCGAAGTGTCGAATTCCCAAAGTGAGAGATCTGTCGGCGCATGTCCTCAGCCTTCAATGGCTCATATTTACTTCGAGAGTTTAGGAGTTCGTTCTAGTCGCTAATCCTTGTGCAATTTTGGCATGTCGAATACACGTGAGCTGCTAATCTGAACTGCTCCTGGGACCTTCGTCGTTGAAAATTGAACCCAACCGTTGCTTGTATTTCATCCAAAAATAGACTTCACTAAATGTTGTGCTTGTTCTTATGGTTGTTTCTTATGAAAGAAAAATATTTGGACAACTTGTTGCGACCCTTGTGTTACACATTATTTTGGTCACCTCAGTGATTACTTGACAACATGTGTTCATGTTCCCTAAAAAATATTAAAAGAGACTTTCTCCATGGGAAAAGTGATTTGCTTTCCTCTGCCAAAAACCATATGAAGAAAGGTCATCGCTCCTTGCTATATGCATGGGATGCGATGATGACTAATCATCGCACTCTATACTATACCTAGACTATGACGTTGTTGCATGTTTCTTGTGCATAGGGTGCGACGATGCTTAAAGCATGGGAAAAGTCAAATTTCACGAATTCTCTAGAAGGGGATCTTGTAGAATATGAGGTGGCCTCCGATTGGTTTGGATCTTAATCACTTCTCTGATTTGGTGGGATCATCCTAATATCCTCATCCATCTCTCTTTCACACTATATAAGGAGGGACCTCTCATGAAAAAGGCTAAGGTTGAATAGGCTAAGATTTGTATGGAGAGTTCTACTTCAGATTATGCTTGAGAGCTTTGCTTTAGTTCTTCAAGTCATATTGTGGTTCTTCTTGATTCAGGGCACTTCGAGCAAAGGTGTGTGTGTTGAAGAAAAGAGCCATCGAAAGGAGACCTTGCAACATCAAGGCATGGGTTTTATTATCCACTTTTTATTCACTTAATACAGTAATGCATTTCTTCCCTATATAAGAATCTTGTCTTCTATTGTATAATTCCTTGATCATATACATAGACTTCATTAGAATACATGTATCTTTTTTTTTCCCTCTTTGTTGGTTTGTGATTCTTAAACAGGCTTACTAATTTGCAAACTCAAGGAAGGAGCTACAAAGATGACACTAGTGAGGAAAAGAATCATTTAAAAGGTACACCACTTGTAACTCATTAAACTAGTTCATATGATGATGAAGTTTAAGGTGAAGTGTGCATTATATTATGTTTTCTTCTAGTTTCCATTGGGATCTAGGGAGATCTTTTTATGTCCTCATTTACTGATTAATCCAATAACAAAATTGGTGACCATACTGGGGATACGACTTTATTTTGGTTTTTTGCCTCTTATTTTCTTTTAGCCTGCCTTCTTTTGGTCAAATTCATTATTTGATTTTGTGGGTGATCCATTTCGGTGCCCTGGGTCTGAAGGTTTAGTTAGATTTTTTGTCTTTCTTTCATTTTTTTCCTTAGTTTCAGAGATCGATGCACTGTGCTATATAGACAGACTACGACGATCCTTTGACGTCACAATATACTGTTGCAGAATAGTGTGACGATGTTGCACTGTACCTTGTTGGTAGCCTGCGACGATTCTAGATCGTCACACTGTGCCCCACTACCACCTACAACGATTCCTGTAGGAATTGTTGGAGAGAGTCAATTTTTCTTTTTTCACCTAGTTTTGACTCAATTTCCCAGGATGAACTTCTGATACTAGTTTTTGATTGATTTATGAGTTTAAAGATTTCATTTTGTTGGCTTTTAGAGATTGGAAGTTTTGTCTTTGTAATTTTGCAAGTTTTTCTTTTGATTTTTGTCACAAGGGTATAATCTCTAGATCTTGGTCCTGAGTGCTTGTTTGACAAAGGGTCTTTGATTTATTTGGATTTTTATATTGCTTTTACTTTCCATATTTTTTTATTTATTGAGAGACATTTTTGTTTGCATTTGACAAAAGGCTTTCCTATCATTTTCATTTTTTGTCTACATTGAAGTTTGATTTGGGAATTGTGTTGTGAATGTGTTAATTTTCTTGGATTACACTTTCTTTTCTTCATTACATCTCTGATTTGATTTGAGAAAGAAATATCTAAAGTCATTTCTTATTTTTAGTAATTGTTCATAAGAAAATTGTTTCATTCAAAATATTTGTTAGAAGAGAAAATTGGAAAATTTTGTAGCTTATGATTATTTGGAATTTTGCTCATTCAAAAATTGAAGAATTGTGATTCGTAGATTTTGTACTTCAAAAAGAAATATATTCTCCCTACTGTAATTAGAGTTCATCGAATTGAAAGATTTCATATTCATATCTTCTTGCATTTTATTGGTTCAAGGTCACATACATCATCAATTTCATTTCCATTTCCCTTTTGAGTTAACAACCTTTAAAATAGAGCATAATTTTAAAATTTATTAGCAACTTTTATTTTCTAGAAATTATTTTCACCAACATTAGCTAGGATAGCGCTTTGGAATAGGTTGTAAGGCACACTCTCCAAAGAATCAAAACACACAATAGTATCTTGTGATAGGGATATTTCAAATCCACTTGCTACATTTTGTCCTGGGAAGCCCTTCTAACACAAGGGTCAATCATGACCCCACAATAGGACTAGTAGAGTTACTCACCCTTAATTGTCAGTATTAGTGTAGAAATTGCATGTATTATTGGGGGTCACTTGAGAAGAAAATCCTGTGGGGACCTTCTTGAGTTGATTTTGTGCTAGATACCCTGCCTTTATGGGTGGATCAGACTATCGACTGTTTCCCCAGGCATCATTGTCGTAATTGGTAACCTTAGTAGCCTATTTCTTTAGGGTCTTTACACGAGGTAATTATGGAGGGGAAAGTATTCACAGTACCTGGAATTGGCATTGTCCAAACTCACTTGGGCTTCTTGGAGAGTATACCCATGATTATGTGTGGGAGCTTGCACCAGGGTGTAAGTCTGTTTAGCAGGTCATCAATGTACCTTTTCCACCTGCTTTATCCCAGCCCCTTCTTGTCTTGATTTCACGATGTTGGTTTTCATCACCAAGTAGTGACTTTAGGATAAGAAGGTTTGTTTTCTTGGTTTGATTTCTAGATTTTATTAGTGAGCGATGTTTTTTTCTCTAGTTGGCCATAGAGTTTTTTCATTCTTTATTTGGTGTGGCCAACATCAACCCTCCCAATTCATGTAGTATGCAAGGGATACCTCTAGAAGATCCAGAGGGTTACCTCCCTTTGCTTCTTAACTCACCAGATGGCTCTCCTGAGGGAGCAGTCAATAACGAAGTAGCCTCTGAGGTTGGAAGTTCAAAATCTTTAGAGGGATTTAGAATTGTTTCAGATTCTTTAGAGGAATTCAAACTTCCCGTAAACCCATTATTGAATATTAGAGAAGATCCACTTCTTCTCTGGCTAAATTTATTGGGAGAAATTGTTATTGAAGATCATACTCAAATAACTACTGGACCTCACATAGAGTCTGGTGTGGACAATCCACCCTTTTAGAGTGAGTCATTTAGAATTCCTAATCAACCTATGGCATTGCAAATGCTTGAGATGTATGTTACCTATACGGTACCTTTAGATCATTTTACTAGTACAACCAATATTATCATCACAGTTTTAGACCAATTGTTGGTTGATTCTCTCTCAATTCTTCCTCTCCAGATTTCCCACTCTACCATGGTCCCACAATCTACGACTATTTATAATGAAAATGTGGTTATCAATCAATCTCCTATTGGAACACCACTTCTTCTTAGACCAAATCTGTCACTCCCCCTTGGGTATAATGCTTTGAATACTTCCATTGCTATTCCTGCTCAAAATCCATCTAGAGGGTCTACACTTTTTGTTCCTCCTGGGTATAATGTTGCTAGTCATTTTGTTCCTACACCTACCTAGGTTCTCTCTGGGGGGGCTTACATTCCTCCTCCACGTTTGTCTAGAGGATCTAATAGTGTTGGCCCTAGTGGCTACAATCCAATTGGAGGTACCATTCATTCTGTCACCTCTGGTTTTCATATTCTTGTTGGAGTTCAACCTCAAGTTGGGGGGAAACCTCAATTTGGGGGGAAACCTCAAATTGGAGGACAACCTCAAGTTGGGGGGAAACCTCAAGTTGGAGGCTATAACCCAGTTTATGGACAAAGTATACCTATGTTACAATCTCAACCTTGCAATATTCCTTTCCAAGGGAATCAACAATTGTCTGGGGGGAAACATCCTCAAATAAATTCTTTTGTACCCCCTAATTGCGATCAACCGTATCCAGGTTCTATGAATCCTACTTGGGGTCAAAATTTCCAGTCTAATGTTCCTTTC
This sequence comes from Picea sitchensis, assembly GCA_010110895.2. Classification (NCBI taxonomy): domain Eukaryota; kingdom Viridiplantae; phylum Streptophyta; class Pinopsida; order Pinales; family Pinaceae; genus Picea; species Picea sitchensis. The sequence goes on from SNQJ01S0064272.1 coordinate 127,412, forward strand.
CAAGGGAACATACCTAATCAACCAAACCCCATTGGCTATTTGAATCAAAAACCTCCACAACTGAATCTATCAAAATTGTCTAACTATCTACATACTACTTATGGTCCTACCGGTATACCTATGGGACTTCCTCCTCTAAACTACTAGTTTCCTCAAGTGAACAGATAGTTTCATTTTCTTGCTACTTTGGATTTATCAGATTTGTATAGGATTTTGAATGATCCTATTTTACATTCTCCTTATTGGCCCATCATACCAACCAAATTACCATCTGACATTCCTAAGTTTGACGGTCGATCAGGAGAAGACTCAAATAATCATGTCATGACTTTCCATCTTTGGTGTTCGCCCAACTAATTGATGGATGAATCTATAATATTACGACTTTTCCAACAAACTCTCATGGGTTCGGAAGCCAAATGGTATATTGATTTACCACAAGGTTTATTTAATGACTTTAATACCCTAGCCATGGATTTATTAATGCATTACCAATTGCCAATTCGATATGAGACATGAACTGAAATTTTGAGTTCTTTTAAACAATCCTCTTCCACTCCTATTTTTTATCATATCCATGAATGGAGGAGGAGGAGACGCTTAATCAAATTTCCCTTTCCTGATCAACTATTGGTTGAGTGGTTTACCAAATCACTCATTGGTCCTATAGCCCATGATGTTTCCATGGGTGGTGTCATCACTAAAGAGCAGGTGATTAGTCATGCTCAATATCTAGATCTTGTTTATTCGCAAACAGGAACACTTTATGACTTGATCCCTGATTCTCCTCGTCCTTCTACAAATCCTACCCCAACACCTCTAGTAGTTTCTCATGTTGTTGATGGCATTATTGGCACCTTTCATGTTGAGACTCAGTCTACACAAGCGGTCATACCAATCCCAAGTCTACCACTTCTAATGTACAAAATAATCCTACATCTATTCCTTCACCCAATAAAACTTTTGAAGTTAATTCAGTTCAATCTACACCTATACATTTCTTCGTCCTCCTCCCAAGGGCATTTTTCAAAAGTATTCATTCAATCCTCACGCACGTGCTGCCCAAAACTACAGTATTGTAGAAGACCTTGCACAAACACCCTCTATGATGTCGGCTCTCGAAGTCCTTCAAAGTTGTCCTACTCAATGAAGGTGTTGTTAAAGTCTATTGGTGGAATTTATACTACTGATACTAATTTAATAATATTTTACTTGGAAGATCATATTCCAAGGCTTCCTCCTCAATTAGCATTTCAGATCCAAGTTGTTGTGGAAAATATGAATATATGTTGAGCTGTTATTGATGAAGGAGCCTCGACTTGTGTTATGTTTGTTACTTATTGGAAAGCTAATGTCTCTCCTGACCTTACCATTTGCATAATACTCTTAAGGAATTTAATGGTACATGGTTCAAACCTTACGGTGTTCTTCCTTCATTGTCTATTACGTTAGAAGGTAAAGCGGTTAACGTCAATATTGAGGTCTTTGATGCACCTCTTGATTATAACCTTGTACTTGTCCGTAGTTGGATTGATTCCATGCGCACAGTTGTGTCTACCATTTTCCGTGTGTTACGTTTCCTGCACCAAGGAAAGATCGTTACTGTCGACCAAATGACCTTCTTTAATTTCGATTCACATACTAGCAACATACCTTTTATCTCGAAAACACCTCCCGGTTATGAGAATGTTAGTGTGGGTATTTTAAAATATTCAATCTTGATGGGTACTTTTCCTATTCCACCACCCAATATTCCTCCTCCTTTTGTCGCTTCGATTAACATGATATCAACCATTGTTCATGAAACTTTCGAGTCATATGACCCATGGATAGTACCTATCTCTGGTGATTATCTTCGTTATGGTGACCGAATGCCTTTAAGTCTAGTCGAATCATCTTATCAAGCTATTCAATCGGCAACTCCCTCTCCTCCTTCTCTCTGTGATACATCTCATGATCTATTTCACATGATCTTTCCTACTGATGAGATGATAATGTCAGTCATGTCTATGGAATATACTCCATGGGACGATGGGCATCATCATTATATTCTCTTCCTAGAACATGATACCATAGAGAGCTACCAACGGATTTCGAATCCATCTACCTTTGTTGTTATTTCTTTTGTTCCTAAGTCAACACACGATGTTTTGTATGAAGGGAACATGAGTAAAATTTCACCTATCATTCCTCTTGACATATCGATTAAACCTGGGGTCATGGAAAATGTTCATATCGGTGCCTCATGTTATACTAATGAGGTTCACACTTATAAATCCATTTTCCAATAATTTCATGACGTTTTCTCCTGGAGTTGTGAATAAATGCCTGGTATTGATCCTGATATTGTTGTGCATGAGATTAAGACTTATCCGAACACTAAACCCATTCGATAGAGACTTCGCCCAGTACATCCACATAAATTCATTGCTATTAAGCTTGAAGTTGAAAAACTTATTAAAGATGGCTTTGTCTATCATGTGGCTTTGATCGATTGGGTGTCTAATCTTGTTCTGGTTAACAGGAAACAAGGCACAATCCACATTTGTTTATATTATATGGATATAAACAAAGCTTGTCCCAAAGACAATTATCCAACCCCTTTTGTTGACCAAATCATTGATGATTGTGTCAGGAGTGAAATCTTCTCCTTGATGGACAGATTATCTGGCTATAATCAAATCAATATTTTACCAGCGGATCAACACAAGACTGCTTTTATTTACCCTTGGGGAACCTTCACATACTGAAAACTTCCTTTTGGTCTCAAAAACGCTAGGGTGACTTTTCAACGTTCTATGTCTTATGATTTTCATGACATTAAGAACATTGTACAAACCTATCTAAATGATCTACCGGTGCATTCCATGGGTTGTCAAGATCACCTGGCACATTTACAGGCCATTTTCCTACGTTGCTTTTATTATCGCATACGTTTGAATCCACACAAATGTGTTTTTTGTGTGGAATCTAGACGACTTCTTTGTTTCATCATGTCTATACATGGGATCCGGGTAGACCCCTTGAAGGTTGAGGCTATTCTTAATCTACCTCCTCCTTCCACGCTACGCCAACTCCAAAGTTTGCAAGGGAAGGCAAACTTTTTACGTTGATTCCTTCCCAATTATGTTGAATTAACAAAAGGATTTACTCGGCTTCTCAAGAAAGGTTACGATTTTGTATGGGACGATATTGCAAATAAAGCCTTCGAGGCTTTGAAACTCTCTTTAACCCATACACCACTGATGTTTCCACCTGACTATAGCCAAGATTATTTCATGTACTTAGTTGCTTTAGACTCTACCATTTCCATAGTTTTAGTCCAAGAGGATGATTCAAATGATGAACATGTTATATACTATTTGAGTCGGAGTCTCATGACCACCGAAACCAAATATTTACATGTGGAGAAACTGGTCTTGGCAGTTGTTCAGGTTGTTCAACATTTTCATCACTACATATTATTAAGCAGAACCACCGTCATTTCTGATTTCAACCCCATGCAACAGATTCTTACTCGACAATTGTTGGGGGGAAAGTACTCTAAATGAATAGTTATTCTCCTGGAGTTTGACTTGGAGTTTGAGTGCGCCAATAAAAATAAGTCTTTGGTTTTTTCTGAATTGATATGTGATCTTCACTCTTTAGAGAAAAAAATGTGGCAGAGGATTCCTTACATGACGAATCTCTATTTTTGATCAGTTTTGATGACATATGGTATGGAGATATTATCATCTATATTCAAACCCAAAACATTCGGCATGATCTTTCTAGTACAGATCGTTATTGTATATGGTATCAAGCCCGTCAATACATCATCCTTGGTGATACCCTTTACCGTCGTGGTATTGATTCCATATTTCGACGATGTCTCACCTACGATGAAGCTGTGAAAGCTTTGAATGATTGTCACTTTGGAGGATGTGGTAGTCATATGTATGGGTATGCCACTGCCCAAAAGATCTTACAAGATGGTTATTTATGGCCTTCGTTGTTTAAGGATTGCATTACTGGCATCCAGAAATGCCACGCTTGTCAAACCTACAACAATAAGATTCGGTCTCACCCTGCTCCTCTTCACCCTATAGTTTATGTTGATCCATTCGAAAAATGGGGAATTGACTTCATGACATGTAACCCTCACTTGGTCGGGGGGCATGGATACATTATTGTAGCTGTGGATTATTTCACTAAATGGGCCGAGGCGATGCCTGTTGGATTACTGAGAGGGGGGTGAATCAGTAATAGAGAAATTTAATCCTTCTTAACCATATAATCCAAGTGTTATATCAATTTAGCATTATCATCCAATAACTATAGAGTAAATAAACAATGAACAAATGAAAAATCATACACATACACAGTACACCAGTGTTTTACATGGAAAATCAAAGAGGGATAAAAACACATAATGATTTTTCTTATATGTCTTGAAGAATTGCATTCATTGGAAGAACCAACTTCCTTTGTTTTCTAGCTGCAACTGGAAGGAGGCTCCAACCCCCTAGTTTCCCAGGCTACAACCCAAGGGAAGCTCCAACTCCCCAATTCTCTGGCTACAACCAGAAGGAGGCTACAACCCCCTATGTTCTTCAGCTACAACTGGAAGGTGGCTACAACCACCTGTCCTTTCCTCGTCCAACTGCCCTAAAGTATAAGTATAATGATGGAACCATTGTCACACTATCATTGTGAGATATACCGTTGTAAACATGTACCAATAAACCTGAACCATGCATCAACCATGCATCAACCTGTACAAAACTTGTACCATGAACAAGTGCATCAACCATGCACCAAACCTGTACAAAACCTATACCATGAATAAGTGCATCAACCATGCACCAAACCTATACAAATAACCTGTCACAACAACATTTCCAAACAACCTATCACAACAACATGTCTCATCAATCTTATCAACCAAATCAGATATACTCACCAAGATTAATCACCAAGACAACTCTCAAAGATGTGCATCAACCAACCATAACACAATAACTCATAATCATCACCAAGATCAATATGTCCTTCTAATAATATACCAATACAAGTATGCAACATCATCCATAAACCATATGTCAACAATACTACTAACAAATGCCTCCAACCATGTACCAAGTATGTAGAAATGATGTATCAACTACTCATCAACTATGACTCATCCATATGTACCAACATCATCAACTATACACCTCATGTATGTGCCAACTCATCAACTACTTGTCTCAACCATGTACCCAACATGT
>SNQJ01S0064272.1:132670-146473 GCA_010110895.2 Picea sitchensis
GAAGAATTTATGATTGTTTTACCCGGAACACCTGCTTGAGACTAGCCAATAGGACTAGTGAGATACCCTATCTTCCACAGGGTGTATCTACAAATTTAAGATGACCTAGAAGATTAAATTTCTACCAAATATACCTTACTAAATTCTGAGAATATCCTCCATATTCCAGGGTTGGAAACGTTACAGAAAAATATTTATAGAAAAAATTCCACAATGACTCAATTCAGGTTGATTCCAGAACCCTATCTTACAAATATTGTATTTCCGAAAGTATAAGACCTCAGGAGCTGAAATTTTAACCCAACGTACCTTGATCTGTCTACTAAATATTCCCCAATTCGTTCCTTCTGAATCATTCTATAATAAAATTTATAGAAAAAATTCCATGGTGTCTCAGATGTAGCAGTGAAACCCCAAGACCTTGAGCTCTGATACCATATGTTAAGAACCAAATATCAATATAGCATAGAAAAACCTTAGAATAAGTAATCAACGCCTTGAAAAATAGAGAATTTCAGATAATAATCCTCTTTGAGGGGGCAACCTCCTTTTACCCCACATAAATGTTCAAGTACAAGATGATTCCAAATGAAAATGTCTCCTTAGTATATATAGGATACTAGGAGGTATAATTACAACTAATGGAATAAATCCGACATAAATAAAATAACATTACTAATGTAATATGCCCCAATTAATGGGTAATGAGCCAATATTAGGGCTTAACACCTTCCCTCTGAAATTCGACTTAGATATCCTTTGGTTACATCAGTCACCTATAGATATTCAATATGCTCAAGTGTGATATAAAATGAGAGAGCCTTGCCTCTTATTTATACTCTCCAAATATCTTCCTTAGAAGCATCTTCTAGGGAACTTAACCCATTTCTAGGTCACTTAACCTATTTCTAGGTCACTTAACCCATTTATAGGTCACTTAACCTATTTTACTCATTTTAGGGTTAACCACTTTCCATAATTATAAATTTCTCCATTACTTTATCATTTAAATATTCCTCCTTGACTTTGTCACCTCACTTTATCATTTAAAAAATATTCTTTGATTTTGTCACTTCACTTTATTATTTAAATAATCCTCCTTGGCATTGTCACTTTACTTTATCATTTAAATAATAATTTCTTTTTTGCAAGCTCTTTGACATCTTTCACCTTTTGGGGCTTCAAGCCAACATATGAGGGTCCTCCAACTTCGTAAGGCCATAACTCTCAAACCGTGAGGAGTTATGTGACATTCCACACACCAACAGAAATGGCATGGCATATACTATCCATATAGAATAGTTTTGCCTTAAAATATATCAAAACTCATACCATTATCCATCAAACAAACTTGGGTTCATTACCCAAACCTGGGTTCTCCAACTTCTCATGGCCATAACTCTCTAACCTTGAGGAGTTATGTGACGTTCCACATACCACCAAAAATGGAATGACATGTACTATCCATATAGAATATTCTTACCTTAAAATATATTAAAAATAATACCATTATACATGAAACAAACTTGGGTCCATTACCCAAACCTTTGTGCTACTAGAATTCGCTACCAGACTTTCTCCAAGGGTTGACATAAATCTACAATATCTCCCTCCAATAGTTGACATCAACGACAACCAACAATCGATACCAACTATCCATCAACCTAAGCCAACTGTCTGACAATCTCCCCCTTTGTCATTGATGGCAACACCAACATTGATGACAACACTTAGTCATGATAAAATTCATTCTTATATTCTTTATCAATGTTTTTGTATCTCCCCCTTTGACATCAATGGAAAAGTGTATCTCCCTTTGGAGTTTCTCCCCCTAGTTGAATTCTCCTTGGGGTTGCTCCTCCTGTCTGTGTGCCTTTGATTTTTCTTTGTGTTTATAAGCCTTTGATTACTCTCTTTCCCTTCATATGAATAATATCTCCCCCTTTGACAAAGGGTATCACTCTGAAGTCATATAGCTCATTCTTCCCTTGTGACAATCGCTCCCCTTGGAAACATGCCTCTATGCTCTCTCTCCAAGAATTTACCTTTACATCTGATAAATCTCTCCCCCTTTGTCCTATTTATGATGCTTCCTCATGTACATCTAAGACATATAAGATAACTATTCAAAAGCATTCATTTTGGAGTAGAAATTACTCCTAGTCTCTGGTGAAGATACTCAAGGGCTTCCCGTGGAAGCAGTTTTGTAAAGATGTATGCCACATGTTATTTTGTTCCCACATATTCAAATTTGATGTTCTTCTCTGTAACCTATTCTCGTAGAAAGTGCTACTTGATTAGAATGTGTTTCGTCTTGGAGTGCATCATCGGGTTTTTTGAGATATTGATGGTGCTTGTATTATCAAAATAGTTTGGAATGGGATCATCATACTCAACATGTATATATGTCAAAGTTTGTTTCATCCATAGAACTTGTGTACAACATGTTGTTTCTAAAATATACTATTCCTCAATTGTAGATAAGGATATTGATGATTGTTTCTTGCTTAGCTAAGATACTAAACACTCACCCAAGTAGAACTTTGCTCCACTGGTGCTTCATTGGTCATCAATGCAACCTTCCCAATCTACATCTGTATAGGCAATAAGTGATAGATCCTTTCTTTTTGGATACCATAATCCAAAATCTTATGTTCCTTTGAGATATTTGAAAATCCTCTTCAGTGCTAATACATGTGATTCCTTTGGTGCTTCTTGAAATCGTGCCACCTGTCCAACTACCTGCATTACATATGGTCTAGATGTTGTCACATATAGTAAGATACTAATCACTGACCTGTATTGCCTCTAGTCTGTAGACTTTGAATCATCATCTTTGATCAACTTGCAACTAGTTTGCATAGGATTGGTAAATGGTTTGCAATCTTCCTTTCCGAACCTCTTAGCATTTCTCTGATATACTTAGTTTGATAAATAAAAATTCCTTGGTTTCTTTGACATATCTGAAGACCCAAAAAGAAGTATAGTTCTCCAAGTAATGACATTTCAAATTAATTCTACATATCCTTTGCAAATTTCTATCTTAACGTGTCATTAGTACTTCCAAAACAATATCATCAACATAAATTTCAATTAATAAAATATTATTTTGAGTTACCTTGAGGTAGAGGTTGTTGTCTGCGCTTCCTTTCCATAGTTTGTAGGGAGTTTTTTCATTGTTGTTTATGAGAATTAATCTATTTTGAATGTGAACTGGTGTATGCATTGCATGTGTCCAAACAATATATGTCAATTTGGAATCCATTAGCATAGTTCGATAAATTTCCTGTGTAATTATCATCCATTATGATAATGTTCCTTTGTCTCCAAACCACTCTCTGAACCAATCTATGAATCCATGCTCTCCTAGATCCCACTATCCTTATTATCTATATGAACACATTAGGGTGTTCTTCTGAATCCATCTATGTCCAAGACTCTACTTGTGGAGTATCCATAATGGTAAACCATTTTATCACTATACTATCATGAAGTCTTGATTAATCTATCAAATTGTACTTCGGCTTCTTGATTTCTCACAGATATTTCATATCAAACTCTACAGAGTTGCTTTCGAAGGATGGTTTCTTTGGTGTGTCATAGCTATTTCATAGAATCCCCCTATCTAATATTATTACTTGCAGAAGTCTCTAAGCCAGATGGATCGGAACAATTCCTTCTTCGATGTGTATTCATTATCATCTTCTTTGGTAGATTCATCATCATCTTCATTGGTAGATTCAATATCTCTTTGAGCTATGGTGCTTTCTTTCTATCTATGGATTCATATTTTACTACAATTATTGAAAGTACAATCTCTCGAACCTGTTGTATTTACCTTTTATTCCTTTCTTTTAGTTATTTTCCAAACCTTTATGGCGGCCGGTATCTCTTTTTCTCTATAGAGATTTTCTTCATCTTGTTTCTTGTCAATATTGCAATATCTGGGTACCTGAAGGTCTTTGTTCCACATGTTCTTCATGTTTAGCATCCATACTTTCTTATGTTTGATGCTTCGATTATTCATAACAGTATCGATCAGTAGCCCACCGAAATCATTTTATTTGTTATTTGTCCGTAGTTATGACATTTATGGCATAGTATTGCGATGGCGCAGAGCGCTTCTTGTGAAAATTTCTTTTTATAATGCGCGTCTACAACCTTATGTCCAAAGTTGGTACAAATAGAAAACAATGACCATAAAATACATTTGCATGCCTGGGAGTGAATGATATACTTTTGTGGCGTAGTGCTTCTGAATTTTTCCTTGACTGATCATGATCACGATTGAAGCTTCTTTGTGGCTTGAACATGGATGGTCTTCTTGAAGATGTATCTTCAATAGTTTTCTTAAATTCCGGTTGACCATGATTCCTTTCTCTGAGTACTTATGCATAACTCTTTTCTGTTTTCTTTACATTCATTTCTTAGCAGCCTAGGTACTTCTCTTCATTCTCTAATTGATGTGGATGTTTCCTGTCTCTTCGATCTTGTTGAGATTGCTGATTTTACTTCTCAATGTGACAACTTATTCTTCAAGATTCTCAACCTCTTCTTCTTTCTACATTATCTAAGAATTCATGACTTCTTATATTCTTTTAGCTTCTTCCAAGATAAATTTTTTAATGTGATTATTTATTCTTTGAGTCCTTTCTCTTCTTGATCAAACTCCGACTCAAAGCTAGTTTATATCATTAGTTATTTCCTTGAGATGATCATCAATGTCTTCTCTCTCATTTTTCTTCTTCATATGTCTTTGCTATGTTGGTTTCCAAATACTTTGCTTTGATATTCAATATTTTCTTCAATCCTTTTGGCTTATCTAGCTGATTTCTTAGGTTCTCGATGACCTATTAGGATTCTTAAAAATGAACGCTGCTTTTGTTTTATCATTGTTTGCAGGTTAAATTTTTTTTCTTCTCTTAGTTCATCTAAAGCACTAATCGATTCTTCTTCTGCCAATTCTTCCTTTTCAATTGGTTTCCTATCTCATTTCCTTCATGGAATTCTATTTCAATATGTCCATGTTTTTCACAATTAAAACAAAAAAGAAGCATACCTCATTTGATTATGTACTCTTCATCTTTTGAATGTTCTTGACACTTAGACCCTGATTCTTCTTGATTTGTATATGCATCTTCTTTGACATTTTCTGATCTATGATGGTGAAGAATATATGTCGTAACCTCCCAAAGTTCTTTTGTTGATAGACATTTACCAACATTTTCTCTTACCGAACGCTAAGTTGTGTAGAGTTAGAATCCATTGTTGTTTTATTATTCTTCCTCAATTCCAGCTAACAGAGTCTTTGCACTCTTTTTTGAACCTCATATCCTATGTGTGATAATAAATATAATGTCCATGTGTCTCTAAAAAGTAGCTGTCCTTGGCAACAAATCATACTTAAAACCATTCTAACCATTAAACATTGGTACTCCATTCCGAGAATAATCCATGATCTCACTTCAATGGTTAGAAATTGTTTCTGAAGGAACCGACTCTAAAACCAATTGTTGCCGGATTATTGAGAGGCGGGGTGAATAAGTAATAGAGCGATTTAATCCTTTTTAACCATATAATCCGGTGTTTATATCAATGTAGCATTATCATCCTATAGCGCAGACTAAATACAAGAAATGAACAAATGGGAACGATGTACACATACATAGTACACTAGTGTTTTATGTGTAAACCCAAAACGGGAGAAAACCAAAAAAAAAAAAATGTTTTTCTTATATGTATTGAAGAATTACATTCATTGGAAGCACCAACTTCCTTTGTTTTCCAGCTGCAACTGGAAGGGAGCTCCAAACCCCTAGTTTCTCAAGCTACAGCCTGAGGGGCTCCAACTCCCCAATTCTCTGCGGCTACAACCAAAGGGAGGCTACAACCCCATATGTTCTCCAGCTGCAAGCGGAGGTGGATGCAACCACTTTCCTTGCCTATCCAACCTCTATGGTAGAAGTATAATTTTGGAACCATTGTCACACTATCAGCGTGAGATATACCATTGTAAACCTATATCATTCAATTTGAACCATGCATCAACCATACAAAAGCGTACCATGAACAATTTGCATCAGCCATGCATAAGCCACATTACAAAAATTGTACCATGCAAACCTGTACCATGAGGCGAGAGTGCATCAACCCCGCACCAAACCTATACAAATAACATGTCCTGACAAACTGTCCAAACAACCTACCACAACAATTTGTCTCATCAATATTATCAACCAAATCAGATCTATACTCACCAAGATCAATCCCGGGGCAACTCTCAAATATTGTATGTAAGCAGCATGATACCAAGATCAATATGTGCTTCTAATAATATACCAATAAAAATTATGCTACATAATCCATAAACCATGTGTCAACAATACTACTAACAAGTGCCTCCAACCATGGCCGCAAGTATGTACCAATGATGTATCATACTCATCAGCTGACTCATCGAGATGTGCCAACATCATCAACTATGCACCTCATGTGTGTGCCAGCTCATCAACTACTTGTCTCAACCATGTACCCAACTTGTGCATCAACCAAAGCCCTCATAGAATTTCATCATCAAATATGATTTATAACTATGTAATAGACCTATTGTATATGATCAGATACCTACAAACCAACTTTCTTAATTTTAACAACAAGATACTAACATTTCATCAAACTTTTCTTTAGTCTCACACACTGACTAGTTTAGGTTCAGTGTAATATAGCAGAATAATCATAACTATGTACCTATAATGAATAAAGATATAGAAAAATAGTACACGTATTTCACAAATTTTGTTTTTATGCAATTCTTCGAGGGTTTCACTACTTGAGACCTCGAGAAAAGAGTTATAGCAAAGATAAGGACCTTATTTAGATTGGCATATTCTAGAAAGAAGTTATTGTAGAGCATTCTAGATGGAATATTTGTTGAATAGATATGAAAAATATTACAAAGAATGTACAATTACTCTAACCAATAGAATTTGGTCTTGAATTTGGATATATTGTGAAGAAGTTATGACATTTTTACACAGAGCACTTGTTTTAGACTAGTTTGAGGATTAGCCTGACCTATTTTCCAAGGGGTGTAACTCCAAAAATACAACGACCCACAAGCTGAAATTTTTACTACATAGATACTTGGATATGTTTCCTCAATGGCCTATAAATTTCATATTGAGATCATTCTACAAAGGAATTGTTGCGAAAATGGTGAGATGTCATGTGAATAACATACCTTAGAAGCATCATCAAAAGAATTTATCCTCCGTTGAATTTAGGCCTTCTTTACTCCACCTTCCATCTTAAATTTGGCTTAGATATCTTTGGTTACCTCAATCACCTATAGATATTCAATATGCTCAAATGTGATATAAAATGAGCAAACACTTTTCTCTTATTTATACTCTCCAAATGTCTTCCTTAGAAGCATACGGAGTCACTTAACCCATTTATAGGTCCTTAACCTATTTTCCTCATTTTAGGGTTAACCACTTTCCATAGTGAGAGTTCTCCATTACTTTATCATTTAAATGTTCCTCCTTGAATTTGTCCACCTCCCACTTTATCATTTAAATAATCTTCTTTGATTTTGTCACTTCAATTTATTATTTAAATAATCCTTCTTGACTTTGTCACTTTGCTTTATCATTTTAAATAATAATTTCTTCTTTGCAAGATATTCAGACTTCTTTGACCTTTTTGGGACTTCAAATAACATATGAGGGTCCTCCAAATTCATAAGGCCATAACTCTCAAACCATGAGGAGTTATGTGATGTTCCTATACCACCAATGGAATGACATGTAATATCCATCTAGAATAGTCTTGTCTTCAAATATATCAAAGAGAAACTCATACCATTATCCATCAAACAAACTTGGGTCCATTACCCAAACCTGGGTTCTCCAACTTCTCATGGCCACTTAACTCTCTAGCTGTGAGGAGTTATGTGGCGTTACACATACCACCATAAATGGAATGGCATGGCGCTACATCCATATAAAATAGTGTACCTTCAAATATATTAAAACACATACTATTATACACTTGAAAAACCCTTGGGTACATTACCCAAAACCTTGTGCTACCAAAATTTTCTATCGGACTTTCTCCAAGGGGTTGACATCAATCTACAATATCAACTGTCCAATAGTTGACATCAATGACAACCAACAATACATACCAAATAACCATCAACTTCAGACAATTGTCTGACAAAAGTACCTACATTTGATAATACCGAGAAAATTGTAGTGTTGTTCATATTGAATCATATCATTACTAGATTTATGGTCCCTCAATCCATCATTATTGATCACAGTAGTCACTTTTGAAACTTCATGATTTGAACTAGAAGTTGGGTTTTCGGTATGAAAACTCAACCCCTATTATCCACGGGGTAATGGGTGAGGTTGAGGCAATTAACAAATTTCTCACTAATATGCTTCGATGAATGGTAGAATTCATAAGTCAAATTGGCACATGATGTTGTTCTCATCATTATGGGCCCTATCGGTTTATCGATTAGAAGTCTCCCATGGAGTTCACCTTTCCAATTAGTATGAGGTATCGAAGAATTTTGTCGATTGAATGTGAAATCCCATCTTGAAACTAGTTGTCCCGAACTTCTCTCCTAACAACTCGAAAATTTGAAGAGGAGCGTCTTTTTGTATTTGATGCAATTAGAAGAAGCAGATCATGACCTTCACCATTAGTTATTGAAATAAAAAAAACTGATGTCATAGACCAATATGATAAACATGTCAAACCGCGTGTTGTTTCTGAAGGTGATCTAGTTCTCCTTTACAAACGAGATCGGGATATGCTAGGAGTGATAAATTCAAGCCCATGTAGTGGGGTCCTTATATTGTGAGAAGTGTTGGAGAGAGGGGCTTATGAGCTGGTAGATTATGATGGAATCCCTTTGGCTGAACCTAGAAATGGGCTTTACTCGAAGAAGTACTATGCTTAAATCATTTTGCATGAGTGTTGTGTACTTTTGAGTGTATCATACTCTTGTGTGTTTTTATTTTTTGGTTTCACCCCTCCGATTTGTTTACCTTACATTGTGCTTGGTTTCCATATGTGATTGCATTTGCTACCTTACATTGGCTTTGTTGATGGCACTAGTCGCAATACTAAAACTTAGGCGTGTAATTTGGCGGAAATCTATGCAACTCTGGGATCAGTGTCGATCTACATGAATTGTTTTCCTTAGTCGTACAGCTAAGAATATCCGAGAATCGTTCTGATTCGAATTATTGTGACATTGTTTCACCCGGAATCCGTCATATTGTGAGCAGTTCCGCAGTTAAAAGCGATTACTACAGAGTTAAGTAATTTTATGTTATCTGAAGTCCTACTTTTTTAAGTGTATATTTACGAATTCTCCTCTTAGAGCGTCATTTTGATTACATTGAATATCAACACATTCACAGGCGTCTAAATACATTATGAGGATAGGCGGCTGAAATTATGTGTTAGACATAAATTTGAGACATTTGCCAAAATTCAATCACACTTTGTACATAAAACCAGTAAGTCGTTAGAAGCCTCATATATATATGGCGATAAAATTTTAGTAAGTCAGTAGAAGCCTCATATTAATAGCGATAAAATTTTACAAAAAGTTTTTTTGTCCAAAGACCAAAATATAAAAAATGTGAAGCACATGGCTTCATATACAACAAAGCATCAAGGATTCTTCTCACTATAACACATGACTTCCCGTGTTACTCTATGGAACAGTCAATTGATGGATGCATATATGCCCATTGTGTGGTGTTGGTAATGCCTAGGAATATCATCTATTGTGGCATCAGGGACATTCATGGTGAGTCCCTCCAAGTTTTTTTCTATGGTCTCAAAATCAGCAACAACTACTCCTTCTACGACACCTCTCTCCCCTCACCTCTCTATAGGGGATGAACCTAGAGTATGATAAGGTCCCACATCTACATTATTGAAGAGAACTCTATTATTCATCGGATAAACAACACAAAAAACATTTTATATCATTAAAAAATAAAAAAAACATTATATAAAAAAAAAAATCTTCTTACCTATGTCCCTCCAATGGGAACCTTCGGGAAGAGCTAGGACCGAATCTCCATGGAAATCTATCCTGGTATACACATAATCCTAGACCATGAGCAGCTGATTCCTCAGCCACTAGAAGAAGACATCGTCATACCTGACGATGTGATGACCCCCATGTTGGGCCATGAGATCTACCCACCTCTTCATCCTCAGATCCTATCGAGCAGGTATGCCCCACTCTACCTGCAAGCATAAGACTAGGACCCTCTCCAAGAATAAGTATACCAAAATAGACCCATATCCAAAAAAATTTAACCCACCACTTCTGCACTTGGTAAGTTGTTTCTTCGTTCTTTTTAGGACCCCTTCGCACCAATTGAAGACTCGAGGCTCCATACAATCCAATGCATACTGAAAATGGCTCTGTAAAGCCATGTGGGGATATGCACTCCCTGCCATGCGAGTAATAGTATAGAGGATAGTATGAAAAGTAAAATCTAGGACATCCCTCATAGATACCTTACCGCTATGTTTCTCAGTACCCGACAAGCAATGATGGAGGACGTAGTAGTTCATAACCTCACCACCACCCCTGCTACCTGTAAGTGTCACCCGTGAACCACATTGAGATAGTCCTATTAGGAAATAGATATCCTTGATATCTATGGTGAGTGTGTGGGAACCCACATGAAATTCCTTCTCGTTCACATCCCACATGTGAACCAAGTACTCAAGTAGTCCCAATTGGGCCCTCATGCCCTAAAACTTGAAGAATTTTAGTAACCCACACTGCCATAGGGCCATAACTGTTCCCGGGTCATTCCCAAGGAAGAAATATTCTTCTTCATGCTCTCGTTCATGCCATTCCAACATATTGACCAAGGAGGACCTGCCAAGGACCCATAAAAAAATTTTAGAAATATAATTTTCTTTCCTGGGGGTTTCCCCTATTTGGGTTCATCTCTTTAAATTTTGGGTTGCGGACGTCACAGGCCTGCGTACTCGCACAATGTAGCATCATCGCACCCTACCTATAAGGTCACCTGCGACAATCCTACATCATCGCAGTTCCTAATATAGGGCACCTGCAACGACCATAACGCATGGGTAACCCCTAAAAAATCAACCCAAAACACATTTTTAACCAATGAAAATCAATTTTGAATCCATGAAAATATGAAGGAGAAGAAGATTACCTCTTTTGCATAGATTATTTGCAAAATGATCTGTCGTGCACTCCGCGATCAATAGTTGAAAATTGAGGTGAAAAAGGGATTTGGAGCAATATTTGGGCAAAGTTACAAATGAAATGGTAAAATGTGGTTTGTTACCTATTTTATTGACTTTTATCACTTTTCATTTGCATATTATATTATTTTTATTCTTTATCCAAACCCTAAAGTCCTAACAACTTTACAAGTGGTTGATTTTTGCAGATTGAAAAAGTCTAGAGGTGAGACGTTGGAACAAGGGTCCGCTTTTAGTTTTTTTTTTATATATTTGTCACATGTACAGATCCTTTTAGGGTTTTCCAGGAAAAACTCTAAGAAGAGTCTTAGTTCTTTCTCATGCTCATGAAACCATGAGAATGTAATCGAGTATTCTTTTATCATTTTTTCAAACTCGTAATGGTGACATGAAAAATGAAACCCATGGAGTATCCTTTAAGCTCTTTTCACACTCTCTAAACATGAAAATATGGCCGAGCGACCTTGTTATTTTCAATCTTGTAAAAGTATTTGAAGAAAACATATGATGAGCGGTAGGTTATCACTTTTTTAGTCTCATCAGATTAATTTATGAAAAAGGATTTGATGGAGTTATCTTTAAGTGTTTTTCGGACTCTCTAAAATTGAAAAACCCCTGAGTGTTCTTTCCTTGGACTCATTAAAAAAACATTGAAAAACCCATATGGGATTGAACCACTCCTTCTTAGGGTTCATTAAACATACTCCGAGTGACTCGTCTGAAGGATGAGCTTACATTTACAAGAATATGTTATCCTCCTCAAGCTTGCATAAAAATTAAGAGGTACTCGCCAGAAATGGTGGGGGAAATTTGGGAAGGAAATGTGTCTTTGTATTTGTGTTAGTGGAAGTAATAGTCACTCTTGAACATGACACCCCCCTTGATCATTGTATCTGGGTTGGAAAATCCATTTGTCTCTCATTTGACCATCCATAAGTCCATGTATTGGGTCCTCCTTGAGTCAATGCTACCAATACCATTGTCATGTCATTCATATGTTCAAGAGAAGTCCAACCTAAATGATCCTTCCAATGAGTTGGCCATTTGCAGTTATAAATTTTATACCATGTCATCCTTCCTTGTGTCAATTTCAAATCACTTCATTCTCTGATCTACCTCAAATATGTTACATATTTCATGTCATTGATGTGGGATACATCAAGGCCCTCGTGTGACGAGTCTTTTCCTGTCGACTTCAACTCATTATTTATGAACAAGACTTAGAAATCATCCAGTACCTTAGATCATGGATGCCTCAATGACAGGTCTCTTTGCTTTCAACAGTGGGTTCATGTCATTGATCCATGATTGAAAGATTCTATCGAGTGTTTGACTTCAACTCAATTATTCACATTTGTTGGATTGTACTGGGGTACCTTAGGATTCATCAACATCAATGGTGATTTCCCTCACACTTGTTAACGGTTTTCATTAATTACCGATAATCAAGTGGTTTCTACCATGTTCGACTTCGACACCTGTAATCACATGGCTAGATTCATACTTAGAGACAATGGAAATGAAGACTTTGGATCTTGTCACTTTGGTCTAGGTTGCGATAGAGTATTCATAATTTGTATTGACACATAGATCCACTTTGTATGTCTCGTGGCTATGACCAAATTTGAGTTTTTTTTTATCATAGATCCACAGTGTATTCTTGGTGGCTATGTTTAATCATGATGTCATGGATCCACAGTGTATATTTAGTGGCCATGAATCACTTGAAACTTATGATTAGATTCACTTGTATTTTGAGCATGGGAATGCCTACCTTAAGAATGGTATGATATTATGAAGATACTTGTTTGTTTGTAGGTTCCTGGTCGATGTGCTCCTTGTTTTCAACACACACATTCTACAAAGTATTTTAGTTGTCACAAGTTCCATCTTCATACTTTGGGGAGAATTTTGTTACACATTATTTTGGTCACCTCAGTGATCACCTGACAACATGTGTTCATGTTCCCCAAAAAATATTAAAAGAGACTTTCTCCATGGGAAAATTGATTTTCTTTCCTCTTCCAAAAACCATATGAAGAAAGGTCATCACACCATTTTATATGCATGGGGTGCGACGATGCCTAATCGTCACACTCTGCACTATACCTAGAATGCGACATCATTGCATGCTTCTTTTTCATAGGGTGCGACAATGCTTAAAGCAAGGGAAAAGTCAAATTTCACAAATGTTTTAGAAGGGGATCTTCTAGAAGATGAGGTGGCCTCCAATTGGTTTGGATCTTACTCACTTCTCTGATTTGGTGGGATCATCCTAATCTCCTCATCCATCTCTCTTTCACACTATATAAGGAGGGATATCTCATGAAAAAGGCTAAGGTTGAATAGGCTAAGAATTGTATGGAGAGTGTTAGGTGATTTATATGTACTAAAAAAGACACTAAACTACCCTCAATTAAATTGTTAGCCCGGGGTAAGTAAACTTAGAGTTGTAGAAAAATATATGCCAAAGGTAGAACGTTGGTAGGAGTGTAGACTAACTAAGGAAAG
>SNQJ01S0064273.1:27098-40809 GCA_010110895.2 Picea sitchensis
CACTACTTCTTGGGACTAGAAGTTTGGCAGAGATCAGATGGGATTTTCCTAAATCAAGGAAAGTATGTTGTGGAAATATTGAAGAGGTTCGAGATGTTGGACTGTAAGGCCATGGTTACCCCGATGGTATCAAATCTTAAGTTGTTGCATGATACAACTTCAGAGATTGTGGATTCTACCTTATACATACAGATAGTGGGCTCGTTGATGTATTTGACGAACACAAGACTGGATATATGTTTTGTTTTGAACACCGTGAGTCAACATTTGGAGCAGCCCATACAGGTTCACTTGGTTTCAACAAAACATGTGTTGAGGTACCTTAAGGGTACTTTAGATCATGGTCCCCGGTATAGATATGACCATGATTTTGGATTGTATGGATACTTAGATTCAGATTGGGCCGACAGTATTCCTGACCGAAAGAGAACTTCTGGATACCGTTTCAGTCTTGGATCTAGTATGGTTTTGTGGAGCAACATAAAAAAAACGTGTGTGGCACTCAGTACGGCTGAATCTGAGTATGTGGTAGAATGTCCAATGAGCAGAGAAGTAGTATGGATTCATAAGTTTTTTTCTGGGTTATTTGGTCTTGGATTGGAGGCGACCTTCATTTTGTGTGACAACCAGAGTTTCATGAATTTGTTAGAGAACCCGGTGGTCCATGACAGGTCGAAGCATATTGAGATCAATTACTACTATATTAGGGATATGGTACATAGGGGAGTAGTGAGGCTCTATTTTTTGACTATCAAGAATTAGGCTACGTATATGTTCACCAATATGATGTCAAGGATGATGTTCGAGTACTTCATGGACAAGCTTGGTGTGGTCCCTCTTCACAGGGAGTGATAGGTGGAATTCATCCAGCATGAAAAAGGGACGACAATGAGTATGGAAAAATATCATCCATCATGAAAAATGGTTGGCACTATGATATAGGTGGATATCAATGGCCACCCACCTTTTCCATCTGGCTCAAAACAATTTTCTGGCAATTTACTATTTGTAGCAGTTTTTAACTTCCAGGGCCATTTTGAGGGCCTAAATGAAGGTTTTTCGGGATCGATCTTCCCAATGATAGTCAAAGGCTCTAATTGAGACCACAAAATGAATCTCCTCAATCATACCTTTCCAACGAGCTATCGTGCGCCCCAAACAAATATCGTATGCCAAAGTTACGCTCTCAGGAAGTTGATACACCAAACTACCCAAAACGGGGTCCAGAAAACTCCTAGCTTTTCATATTTTGGGGTTAGGGTTTTGGAATTTCTTTATGATAAAAAGGCCTTTGGAGCCTCATTTTAAAATGATATTCTTGCAAATGCAAGTAGCAGACACATCTCTTTTGAGAGATAAGTTGTCACCATTCTAGCAAGTCTTTCACTCTGTATTTTTACAATCTTTGTACATTTTCACCCATTAATAGAAAATTGTGTATTAATGTATCTTTGTGTTTATGGTTGCATATATGATACATTTCTATTATATAATTGGATATCTAAGATATCTATGTACATTTCTTTATAATATCTCCGCTCACATTTCATGCCAAAAATAATCTGGATCAGTGCTATTAGAGCAGGTTGGTCTTGATTGTTTTTCAGTGCATGTCCCCGACAAGGTCTGAGTATAGAAAGTTGGGTATCGAGCTTGTCTCTCTTGAGGAAAATCGCTCTCGCACACCCAAGAAACCCTCCATGGTGGAAGAAAATAAAAACTATAGAGCAGACGATTATATTAATCTATTGCTTGAGCAAGCTCTCACGCGACAGAGGGACGAAATGATGGAGAATTTTTCCCATGTCCTTCAATGCCTGTCAATAACATCATGCACGTCTTTATTATAGGTGAATCCTCCTACAGACAAGAAAATTCCCTCTTGGTATCTAGACCCCTAAAACCAAGACAGAAAGAGTGTTATCATTGGTCACTGACATCCTTTTAGATCTAATTAAGCTAATGAATGAAAAGGAAGAAGAAAAGTGTACCTTTTTAAATGGCGTTTGTCCTCGCAAAGTCCAAGTTGAGATTCAATCCCAAGGTCCTCGATAGGTCCTGTAGAAAAAACAAAGATACAACAAGCTTCCTATTCTACTGATATTAGCTCAAATACAGATCTATCTACTGAAGACAAGTTCATGTGGAACAAACATAAACTTGAAAGAAATAGGCCAAGCATGTATGTATATTAATGAGAACAAATGAAGAGTACTTACAATCCTCTGATGAAGGTGCAACAACTTCTTCCATATCTCCTTGTCCAACCCCTTTGCTCAAGTAATCTACACTCATTATGCTTCAATGGCATCTCACTTATGGGATCATAAGTTTGGTGTAATTCTCCATCTCCATATATGTACTGTATGTTGCCTATGAGATCATAGGTTTCATACCTCCAATATTTTAAGTACCTTTCACCATGAGAAGGCCTCCTTATATAATCTTGGAGAGGCCCAACCATATGAGATATATTTTGGATAAGTTGAGGATTCCTCTCCTTCAGTTGTGTATCTCCCCTAATATCATGCCTTGACCTCAGATTAGAATCCAACCACCTTTAGATATTGAGGGGATTCTTCCCTGATTTCCTCCAACAAACCAATTTTTTCCCAAAAAAGGCCAACACTCCCTAAAAAGGGACACAGAGCATTGGAACTCTCCCCTAGAAGAGGGTACAGAGCGCCAGCACTCCCTGACAGTATGCAGGGGAGTGTGCCCTTCCAAATTTGACTTTTGAGTGGCTTTCATAGTGGCAAAAGGCTTGTACTCCTTGTCAATTGATCTCTCTTCTTCAAGACTAGTCTTTGAGGTGTCTTAAGTCTCTTTATGTTTTCGTTAGAGAGATGACATAGAGAAGATAATGTTTGCGACACTTGTGATATTTGTAACAACGACACTAGCCATCATTGCAATGAGTGATTTTGATGTGTAATAGATTGCCCCCCAAAGTGAGAAGTCAGAAGATGATGATGATTGAAGTACTTTGTAGACTTTTTTGAGAAAGGGTATGGACGCAGAGAGGCTGGAAAAATCTACACACAACCATCAAACAAATATTATGACATGTTTCAAACCCAAGGCAGGCATACCTATGCTTGAGTGATAAATACCTTTTTAGGTATGGCCGCCATAGAATACACTACGGATCCATAATTATATTAACAAAAAGGTATAGCCACTGAAGATACAATGTGGGTCTATACTCCTATGACCTGAACTAATCGTAGCCACGAAGAATACATAGTGGATCTACGAGACGACAAGACATAGCCACGACCAATACAAAGTGGATCTGTGTTACAATATATGTGTCAAAGTTCAAAAGAAACTCCATCGCAACCTGGGCAAAGTATATATAAGAGTGATAAATCAACCTAGGGTCTTCTTACCGATCCCGATGTAGTATGAATCTAACCATGTGAATAGATGTATTGATGTCGAACATGGTAGAAATCACTTGATTACTGGTCAATGAGGTAAACTGTTAACAAGTGCGATGGAGATCACCATTGATGTCAATGATGCCCAAGATACTCTAGTACATTCCGACGAATGTGGATGAATGAGATGAAGTCGAACATCCGTGGAATCACCTGATCATGGGTCAATGATGTAAACCCATTGTCATACACGATGAGGCCTTCCATTGAGGCATGCAAGTCCCAAGGTACTAACTAGTTTCTAAGTCTAGTTCCTGGATAATGTGTTGAGGTCGACAGGAATGGACTCATCAAAGGAGGGCCTTGATGTATCCCCCATCAATGACACAAAAATGACACAGAGATGTAATTGGTAGATCAAATGAACATGGATTGACATGGGTATTGAAATGGGATATTTGTGATGGATGACTCTCGAGGAAGATACTTCCCTTGAACACTGAGGCACAACAACAGAAACGTGACATGGACCAAAACTTGATGATGCAGTGGATGTTGTGACTTTCGTCAAGTGACAAAAAGGAGTAAAATAAACTCAAAGGATTGGCTCAGTGCAGAGGTTCAGTGGATTAAAATGCATGCAAAGACAAAGTGTCGTGTTCAAGGGCGACCGTAAGAGTTACTAGTAATGTTCTCAAAAACTGCTTGGCTTGCTTCTTTCAATTTTTTCCCCCATCCGGATAGGCGAGTACCTCTTTTTAATTTAATGAGCTCCAGGAGGGTAACACATGATCGATATGACTCACCTTCGGTAAGTCCCTCTTCCTTTGTTTAGCGAACTGGAAGAAGTAAGGGTTCAGTCCCGTATGGGCCCTTCAATGTATGATTGTTTAACGAGTCCAAAGAAGGTAAAATCAGTGGTTTTTCATATTTAGAGAGTCTGAAAACAACTTAAAGATGACTCCAATATTGTCCTTTTTCGTAATGTTAGTCTTCAAGGCCGAAAAAGAGATAAATTATCACTCGAAAGACGCCCTTTCAAACCTTTTAATGAGTGGGAAAGGAAGCAAGATCACTAGACAATCTTTTCACATTTAGAGAGTCTGAAAAGAGTTTAAAGAAGACTTCAGGGGGTTCCTTTTTCGTTTATCCATGTGGGTCCGAAAAAGAGATAAAATTTTACCTAGCGCTTTCTTATATTTTTGAGCTTAAGAATGAACTAAGACTATGCTCGTAAAAGTGACAAGATAAAAAACGAACAAAACTACTCTGAAACTTGTCAATAATGTCAAAACTGCATTCCAAGGGATTAATAAGGCCTCCAAAATATTTTTAAAAAACCCAAAAACCATATCTTTAGGCAAAAAATGAAATGTATAATAGTAAAATGGGGTAAAAAATGTCATATACCATTTCATTTGTGCCAAGATTTGTAGTAGTGGAGAATTTGCCATTTGGAGGTGAATCTTGTTTTGCTCAATGTCGGAGCTACAGTCAACTATTTTCCTCACCATTTGGACCAGGTTGTTTCTCTTCTTCCCTTCTTTCATTTATATGGTTCACATTTTCGTTTAAAGCAATACATATTTATAACAAATGATGCCCTGGGTCGGCCCAAGCGCCCAAAAAGCTCGACACTCCTCTAAAAGTCGTGGGGGAGTGTTGAATGACTTGGAAACCACCCCTCCTATTCAATGAACGGTGTGCCAACACTCTAATGTAGTGGCTATGAGGGCGCTGCCCAAAAAACCACAAGAAAAATGCCCAAAAACGACTAGCGCGTGCTCAAAACGTGAAGAGTTTTTTTTTTTTTTTTTGAATGCTCGATGGATAATTTAAGGGTGTGTTGGCATCCCGATGTTCATGAAAATAGGGCATTGGTATTTTACAAGAGAAAAAAGTCATTTTTTTAATTTTTGAAATTGCCGAAAAATGTGATTTTTAATGAAAAATTTGATTGTTGATGCAGGTGATTTCGGAAACAATCATGCTTGAGTGGAAAGAAAGAGAGAATGAGCTCGATGATATGGCCACTTTTCAAAGTCCCCGATCAATATCTTCATTGAGGAATTGCAGTCTCCTCAAATATGTCAAAATGCAAAAAATGAAGAAAGAGGTCCTTCTTCCTTCTTCTTGAGAATATGATCGGGTTGTGGAACGTTGCAGAACAAGGATTCCAGATGGGAATGAAACTTCTTATCATCGAGTTAGAATATGTTTACTTCATAACTAGTCTATCAAAAAGAGGGGCTCCCATAGTTTTAACTAGACAGCGGGCACTTCTCGCGCCTGTGGATGAGTATATGGCAGAGCATTGTGTCCCAGGAACGAGGCTAGTGGGTGGAAGAATTTTGATCAAAGATATCAGAGATCTATCTCTTCGATCCATTCTGTTTTCCATTACGAGTATAGTGTGAAGTACGATCGCACACCTAGTTTCAAGATCATAGGTGGCCTATGGTTTACACTGTTTAGAGCCAACACTGTTTAACTGGAGCGCGGGGTTTCTTTAGCACGTGAAGGAACAAATTACGAGATGCAGATCAGGGAAGTAGAAGAAATTTAGATATGGTTCATTCTTGGTTTCTTTCTTCTTAGAACACATCCCTGGGATGCAACCTCAGATTGCACTAGCAGTACGGCTAGTGGGAGAACCACGTATGGAGCGGTGGACCAACCTGTCTCTGAGACTAGGCCCATATTCAGAGTTTAGATTCACCGGTGATTTCTTCGCTTGGCTGAGATGCTAATTGATCATGATAGAAGAATTTCGATACGCCGGATTAGATTTCCAAGGTAGCATGGACTTGGTTCTTCCAGAGGGGGAGGATTGGGAGGCGTCAGGTAAGAAACCAAACTGATCTTGTCAAGTGTTTTTAATTTTTGAATGTTATAATTTTTTTATGGTACATAGAAGAGTCTTTAACAGACGTATTGTTTCATCATGCAGATAGAGGAGAAACACGTCTAGCAGAGATGCCAACATTGAGGCATTGCGGGGATGCTCAGATAGCGGTAGATCAAGGGGTAGCAGTAGGAGGTCTCCTGGAGATTGAAAGAAACCTCCAAGGTCTCACGATGGGTATCCCTCCTCTTAGGAGGCGGGAAGTGCCACTACATATACAAAGACACATTGTGGGAGTGTCTGAGAGTCTTAACTCTGTACTAAGGTGAATATCCCGTGCATTGATATGTTACTCACAACATATTGTGATGCAGGGAGATTAGGATCTTCCTGAAGATTGAATAGTCATTATGACGATGTTTATGGGAGTGAGGACCCACATTTTTCCTATCTATGTACCATTTTTTATGTAATCAAACTTTTCTAGTCACGCCATATATATATACATTTTTGAGTTTTTATAGTGTCAAATGATTTTCAAATGATGTCTTTTATGTGATGTGTTTTAATTTACATGATGATATGTGATGTGATTCATTTCCTTTATGAAAAATTATCTATGTGCGAGATACCTGTCCATGATGTAATTAGCTAGCGAATCCGAAATGGGATTGAGTTCTCTTGGTATGTGTTTGTATTCAATAAAATCAAACATTCGTTCAAGACGACGAACTCGTAAGTGGAGACGTAGCAGGATAGGATTGTGAATAACGTAGATTCGTTTGAGTTGATAGACCACGAGTAAAGTTTCTAGATTGACAATTGTACGAGAAATTCCTAGGGAGGATGGTTCGGTTAAAATTCCAATTACAGCATGATATTCTGCCATGTTATTAGTTGTCGATCCTAAGAAAATACCTCTTGAACTAACCAACTCATCAGAGTGGAAAACAACCCAACATGCGGAAGCAATGTTTTCGGTGTGTCAACTAGCACCATCCTCAAACCCGATAAAGATAGGAAAGGAAGATGTCATATGTGCATGAAAACACAAGACACAGTATAAGCGGCGGAGGAAAAAACTCAAGCATGCAAAAGAAAAAGACACACCAAAATAAAAATACAATAGTGTACAAAGCACGTATGCTATATGTCCTAAGCATATTACTTCTTAAAGTAAAGCCCGTTCCAAGGCTCACCCAGGGAGATTCCCTCACAGTCCACTAACTCGTAGGCACCTCTATGTAGAACATGTTTCATGATTTAAGGACCATGCCATAGAGTTTCTAACTTACCCATCCCTAACTTGTCATGAGCCTGGTCATAAACGAGGACTAGGTCTCCTTATGCAAAAGTGCGAGGATGGACCGACTTGTCGTATTGATTCTTGATTCATTTTTTATATGTCTCATTGATGAGAGTAGCATCACGGCGTGTTTCATCCAACTTAGTCAAGTGTAAGAAACGTTCTTCTCCAACAGAAGTGTGGGGCAGGAGTTATACTTTGAGTTTTAACGAAGGAATTTCGCACTTGACTGGTAAAACAACTTCTATGCCATATACTAGCTGGAAACGAGTGAATCCAGTAGCAGTTTTCACTGAAGTATGGTAGGCCCAGAGAGAGGAGAAAAATAGTAGATTCCAGGATGTCTTGTTGGCCCCTACCATCCATTGGATCATAGTTTTGAGGACTTTGTTGATAGCTTCAACTTGTCCATTTTCTTGAGAATAGTACGAGGATGTGTTCTCATGGCAAAAACCCAACTTGGCATGCAAATCACTCGTCATCTGGTTTTTGAAGTGTGAACCATGATCAATGACAATGGCGTGTGGAACACCAAAATGAGTGATGATGTGGTTAAAAAAGAAAAGAGTTGTAGTACGACCATCATTCATAAAGGTAGGGATAGCCTCAACCCATTTTGTAAAGTAATCGACGACAACGATTATATAACCATTCCCCCCAGCTGAAGTAGGCTTACATTGCATGAAATCAATGCCCCATTTGGAAAAGGGGCCGATGGCAACAATGGGATGCAACGGAGTAGGGTGGGTTCGTGCCTTTTTGTGAAAAACTTGGCAGGGTGGGCATTTTTTGACTTCCTTAATACAATCTTTGAAAATTGAGGGCCAAAAGTAGCCGACACGTAAGATTTTCTAAGTTGTATCCATCCTAGAAAGATGAACTAACACTAAGATTTTATGAGATGTATCCATCCTCATAATTAGGGTCCTCTTGAAGTAACACCATGGAAATAGTGGAAGTGGAGGCTGCTAAATAAAGGATATAGCCCTTTGTGTAATTGGGAGGATGTAACAAAGGAGCGTTGGTTAATGCATTATTAAGAGCAGTAAATGAGCGTTCAATAGTGTCATCCCAAACGAAAGGGGTGTCTTTCTATAACAAGTGCATAAATCCTTTTGTAATATCAGGATAGTTACAAATGAAACGACGAAGAAAGTTTTCTTTCCCCTGCAAACTTTGGAGTTGTGTCAGATTGTTAGGTGGAGGTAAAGCCAAAATAGCCTTAATTTTTAAGGGATCCACCTGAATCCCATCCTTTGAAACAATGAAGCCGAGGATTCGGCCTGATTCAACAACAAAAATACACTTATGTGGGTTCAAACGAATGTGATCAAACCGACATCGAAGAAAAATAGCCCGTAGATGACCAAAACGGTCTGATCGATTGGATGAGTGGGCAGGTAAGTCGTCGAGGTAAGGTTATGCAATATTTTTGATATCGTGGAAAGCGTAGGACATGGCTCGCTGGAATGTAGCACCAACATTTTTAAGGCCAAATGGTAGTTTCCGATAGGTGAAATTTCCCCACGGGAAGATGAAGGCTGTCTTATGCTGATCAACAAGTGAAATGTCAATGTAGTTATACCCCAAGAAACCATCCATGAAAGAGAAAATTACGCTGCCAGCGCAATTATCAATGATCTGGTTGATAAAGGGCGTAGGGTAGTTGTCTTTTGGACACGCCTTCTTGAGGTCTCGATAATCAAAGCAGACACAAATGGTCCCCTGCTTCTTAGTAACCAGAACAATGTTTGAAACCCATTCCATCAAAGGAACAAGATATATGAAGCCAGATTTCAATAATTTCTCAACTTCTACCTTAATATCCATGGTCTTCTTAGCATGGACCAGGCGGAGTTTCTGTCGAAAAGGTTTTACACCTGGGTAGGTTTTAATCTCATGCACAATGATCGAAGGATCGATCCTTGGCATATCTTTGTAGCTCCAAGCGAAGACATCGCGAAATTATTTAAACAAAGCGGTATAGGAAACCAGTTCCTTGGGTGTACAATTAATGTCGAGATTAATATTTTCTATGATACCTTCCTTGATCGAAATATCTCTTTCGACTGTAGAGGTAATGTTGCCTAAATTCCCTTCAAAAATAACATCTTGTGTAAGTATAGGTGATTGGGGAAATTGGACAACATTAGGGGGGAAGATAGAGTGTAGATCTTCCTGGATTTCTTCGAGAGGTGGAAGAAAAGAGGATCGATGATGGATATCATCCCGAGGTATGTCATCGATGCTAATCATTTCCAGTATTGATTCATCAGAAGGAAAAAATTGGGAAATGTAGTCGAACACATACGTCAAGGAATTTAACCACGATGGAATCGAGTAAGTGTCAGGTGCCAAGAGATGTTGGTCATCCGAGGAGGGAGAGGCAGATTGGATGGAAACATATGAGATTTTGGCTGGACTAAGTGGCATGGTGTAACCTAGTGCATCGAATTCCAATGGGCTAGGTACAATCCAAGGGTTATATGATTCCAAGGATTGGTAAACCGTAGTCAAAATCATATTGATGGTGGCAACATGATGTGTGGTGGGTGGAAGTGGTGTAGGGAATGTACCCATAAGGTTGGAGTCTTTCAACAAGCCAACACGAATGCTTTCATACGTGATATTGTGATCTCCCGGAAAGGGAATATTGTTGGTAGCAGGAGTGCGAGCGTCTGGTGTACAAAAATCTAACTGATCGACAGTGACAATTTTACTTTGATGAGGAAATTGCACACATCAAAATATGATGAAGCAATGACGGACATAGCATAGAACCAACCTCTTCCAAGAAAGAACTTGTAATCTAGGGAAGCATCGACCACCTTGACATCAACATAGACGGATTTTCCTCCCAATTGGACAGACAAGGACTACAAAATTCCATGGGGATGAAAACCTCACCCATCGAATGCACATAGCATCGTTGGGGATTTGTTAAGTGTGGGTGATTTCAATCTCTTCCAGTAGGCTAAAGACATGACAAAAGTAGAGGCTCCCTCATTCAAGATAGTTCGGTGGAGTTTTTTATTATGAACAACAACGTCAACTTGGAAAGCAAGTTGATGAGAGAGTCGAGGAGAGAAATTATCCAGGTTAAACATGATATTGTTGGACAACTCAGGATCAAAAGTGATAATAGAGGCCAAGAGCGTTCTACGTTGATTGGGGTAGTGTTGTAGAAATTCTAACGCAGACATAACACACGG
The DNA here is from genome assembly GCA_010110895.2 of Picea sitchensis. Taxonomy (NCBI): domain Eukaryota; kingdom Viridiplantae; phylum Streptophyta; class Pinopsida; order Pinales; family Pinaceae; genus Picea; species Picea sitchensis. The sequence goes on from SNQJ01S0064273.1 coordinate 37,845, forward strand.
TGCTTGTGCCAGATCTTCAACAATGTTGTAGTTTTGGGCGGCACATGAACTAGGATTAAAGGTAGATGGTTTCTGAATATGAAGTGGTCCAGACAAAGGACTAATTGATGGAGGACTAACAGAGGATGGTGATGAATCCGGTAAAGTACTGTTAGTGACTTTTCCTTTGTTAGGTTTAATTGGTGTGTCGTAAGTCATAGAGCGAGTGGTTAAATCAATCCTGTTGAAGAGATAGATATGAGCACTTGTTGAGGATTCATTGTGAGAAAGGTGGGTAGAACTTCCCCCTGGAGAGGGGTTTTGAGCAACCATAGATTGTTGTTGTGGAAAAGGCTGAGTAAGAATGGTGGGTTGGGAATTCCCCTTGAAAATTTTGGCCACTTCATAATGATGTGGACAGTCTCGAGTGTAGTGATCGTCACCACAAATAAGACATAGGAACTTCAGTTTTCGATGTGGTTGCTTTTCATTAGCAGGTGGTGGGTTTTGAGATTTTGGTTGTTCATTGTCATTATTCTTTTTGTTTTTGTTCTTTGTCTTCTTCTTACCTCCGGTTTGTTGTGAAGGGGAAGATTGAACTGCATTCACCTCAGAGATTTGAGTTTGGGGGGAGGTAGAGGAGTGTGTGGTCGAACTAGGAGTGGATGTCAGAACAGATCGATTTTTCGTTCCAGTCGACTAGGAAACAGATTGTGTTTTGACAGATCCGATAACTCCATCTGCATGTAACGTAGATAACGGTTTGGATGGATTGGTATTTGAACGGGTAGCATTTGGGATTAACTCATACAAAGTACCAGATTGGGAATAAACCAAATTTAATTATTGAGCCCGAGAAATGGCCTCTTCCTCGGTGACTACACCACCCATGGAGAAATCACAAGCGATCGGGAGTAACAGTTATTTAGTGAACCATTCCGCCAATAATTGGTCAGGAACGACTACTTTGATCAACCTTCGTCATCGTCTCCACTCATGAATATGATGGAAGATATGCACGGAGTTTGTCTGACGAAGGGAGGTCAAGAGTTCGGTACCCATCTCATATCGAATGGGTAGTTTAAAGTGCATTAGAAAGGACATGACAAGAGAGTTAAAATCCTGGAAAGAACCACGTGGAAGTTCTATATACCACTTGGTTGTTGAACCCGTAAGTGTTCGCTGAAAAAGTCGTAAAAAGATAGAGTCGTCCATTAAGGAGTTCGATGAACACCATAAATGGAAATTCATCACATGGTTATTTGGGTCTTCTCTAGGTTTACCATCAAATTTTGGAATATCAGAAGGTATTTTAGCTAGAATCACTGGCTAGAAAGGATAATGACGTATAAGATCATTGGTCAACTAAGACAAGTCTGGGAGATCTAGAGTAGCAAGGAACGGTAGTTGTCGGTTAACCTGAGGGTGATAATGGTGTGGCATAGGGACACCAGTAGGACCGTAAACTGGGTTAGGTGGGTAATTGTAACCGGTAGGTCCTCTTGCATACGGTTGTTGCTGACCAGAGTAAACAAGATTCGAGGAGGGTTGAGAAGCATATGCGAGCGGAGGATAACCTGATGGATTTTGAGGATTATAATTCAGTTGATGGGTTTATCCATAAGGTGGATAGACATTTTTTCCATAAGGAGGATAAGGTTGTTGTTGTCCTTGAGAATGTTTCCCCCCAGGGAATAGTGGATTTCCCGGAAAAGCAGTGTGCCAAGGATTTGGTGTTGTAGATGCATTTTGTCCAGAAGGTTGATGATGGGCTCCATTTTGATGTTTCCCCCCAGCATGAGGTTTCCCTCTGAAAGGAGGTTGCCCCCCAAACAGAGGTTTCCCTCCAAAAAGAGGTTTCCCTCCAAAAGAAGGTTTCCCCCCAGCATGAGGTTGAGTCCCTAGAATTTGGAAACCAGACGTAAGCGACTGACTGGTGTCGCTTAATCGATTAGAGCCACCAAGACCGGTCCCTCCGGGTTGTTGTGTAGGTATAGAACTTCCGGGTATAACTTGGGTAGTGTTGACAACAGAAGGATTCAGTGCTCTGTACCCAAGTGCAAGTGACGAGGAAGGTCGAGATGATAGTGGTGTACCAATGGGAGGTTGGATAACCACCACATTACCAGTGGGAATAGTCGCAACGTGAGGGACCATCATGGAATGGGCCATCTGGAGAGAAATAGTGGAACTTAGACCAACATACTGCATGTTCGGACCAACGGACAGTATGATGGAACTAACAGTTGTACCATTAAAATGATCCAAAGGTATGGTATAGGTAACAAACGTTTCTAGTAATTGGGATATGACATGTATATCAGCACCTATTTCTAATCCATAAAGATATCGCACCGTGTGAGGTGGGATTCAAACTATATCAGTAGTTCAAAAGGGGTTTTCGACTCGGGGACTCGAATGAGACCCGGTCGAAATTTCAGAAGGATCAAAGACAACAAGTTCCCCGACTAAATTCATCTGGAGAAAACGCCTTTCATATCCCGCAGGAATGCGGAAAGCCTCCATAGGATCCGTAACAATTGGAAAATTTTCTAAAGAGGTAGAAGCCTCCTCTTGTGAGGTTATAATGTTGTGGACCTCGCTCTATTGAGGAGAGCCCTCCATAGAATGAGGGGGTAAAGGGGTAGAATCTTCCATATTTTCTAGGGGAAGTCCCTATACCCTACGCGAACGATGTGGAGGATCAATGTTGGCGGAACCAAAAACTCGACGGAAAAAATCTACGGCCAACTAACGACAAAGAAACAACATACACTAATCAAATCTAGGAATCAAACCAAGAAAAAAAAACTTCTCTCGATTATCGTACTAGTTGGTGATTAAATCCAACATCGTGTGATCAAGTTAAGAAGGGGCTAGGATATGGTGGAATAGTTACAATGGTGACCTACTTAACGTAATTTCACCTTGGTGCAAGCTTCCATGCAGTAATTGTGGATTTACCCTCCAAGGAGCCCGAGTGAGT
>SNQJ01S0064273.1:40819-54917 GCA_010110895.2 Picea sitchensis
CGTGTCTCCCCTTCCTTTTCTTTATCTCGGGACAATGATTCTTGTAGTGACCATACTTTCAACAGTTGAAGCATTGTATTTCTGACATGTCTTTCTCTTGATTTGGCTTCTTCCTTGAGCCAAGTTTCCTTTTGTTCCTGAAATTATTGAATCTTGTTGTAAAGGCTTGATCATTGTACTTCTTTTGGGGTTTCTCTTTTGCATTGATCCTTGATTCTTCTTGAGCACAACAAGTCCAAAGTTCTTCAAATGTAGGATAATCCTTCCTTGTGTTCATGCTTGCGGAAAATGCATCCCATGTCTTGGGAAGACCGTTGAGTACTATATTTACTAGTTCCTTCTCTGAGATGATCTCTTCAATCACTTGTAGTTGATCTCTTAACTGAGATATCCTCACAAAGTATGATATTATTCTCTCATCATAATTCATCTTTATGTCACAGAGCTCATTCTTTAGACTCATTACTTGTCCAATGTTTCTAACTGAGAAGAGGTTTGTTAGGGAATCATACATCTTCTTTGATGAGTCAAGATGGGAGATGTAGGGTATCAAGTGGTATTTTATAGAGTCCACTATGATACTCATGGAATTGATGTCACTGTCTTTGAACTTCTCCATAACTGCAACTTTTTGCGGTTCCCTCTCTTTTCCTTCTTCAAACTATGGTTCCACAATCTTTCCTTTCACGATATCCAACACTTTATTCTTGGCAAGGATGAGGTCAATCATTTTCTTCCATGCTCTGAAGTTAGAAGCTCCATATAACTTTTATTCTGACTTCATAGAGTAATTCATGGTTGCTTTGACTTGGTCAATCCTAGATTTGATCATAAACTCAAACTTGACGTCTTAGCTTGCTGAGAGTACCAGGAGGTGCACTAGGCTAGGGTGCACTAGTCTATCTAGAAATTAGGTCAATCCCTTCACTTAAGGTACCTCAACGAGAGGATTAGATTTTCTGCAACTGCACCTACTAGTAACCCTAGCGGCAGTGATTTGGTAACTGCTCCTGCTAGAAACCCTAGCGACAATTCTTCAATGAGCTTAGTATCCTTATGGCTATGCTCCCTTCTAGTGGTTAGATGAAGGAGGTGTGGGCCCATAACCTGTTATAATATGATGGATGTGCTCATTTTACCATCGACAATATCACTATTTTCACCCAACCATAGGCCGAAGCCACCTTCCGAGCACCTTAACCTTGAAAGAGAATCACTCCGGAAGAAAACCCTAGGCTAGATAGCCAAACAAAGGGTAGCGCACCTTTCCCCAAGGATAACACACCAAACAAGATCTGATCAGATAGTCCAAACCATAACCAAGAGATAGTACAAGCCAAAATGCAATCTTCTAGCTGCAGCAGCTGCAACAACAACTCTCCTCCAAACTTGCGCACAAATTGGGCAACTGCAGTGCACACAAGTGTTGCTCTAAAATTCTGAGAATGCCTGCCATAATGAAGACTGGCCTCCTATATTTATACTAATTTTGGCTAACTGCCTGGGCCGACTTCTCATTCTGGGTGTCTATTTACTTAGTATATAATATTTCTTCTAGATGATTTCTTCTCTTGTAGACTAATAACCTAATACCAATTATCCTCTTGAGCCAACTTGTCTTCTAGGGTTACTATCCAAATCATTAGGGTTTCTTCTTGCTGCATAGAATATTCTATTCTCATTAGGTTTACACGTGGAGGTAAATACCTCCCGCAACTACCATAATATTAACACTAACCCTCAATATCTACCCTTCTGACTCCCTACATCTCCACAAATTACAAGAATGGATCACATTACAGTAGTGTTACAGACTAGTTACTCCTTCTCACGTGAGTAACATTCCATCCAAAAAACAGAACCCTTCCTAGACCTCCTAGGTGTCTATTTATATCTATTTTTGTCTCATCATCCATTACAATCTCTTACCAAAACCCTAACATAGTTAGGTCTTCTTGCATGTTGGCCTTGCACACTTTTCTCCTCTGCATGTGCGTTTTCCTTTCGTCTACTATTTTTCCTGCAATTTGTCTTTCTTTCCCATCTTCTTGCATGCACACTTTGCATGCCTTTATGCCAGCTGTCTTTCCTCCACATCATTCCTTATCCCCAAAATGATCTTGTGCCCAACAGGCCCCCAAAACTAACATCATGAATCATCTCGAGTCACTGCTTGACTTATGCAATTGTAAATGATTGCCTCTTGCTTCTGATATTACCTGTTGTAGTGCATCATACATTTTCGTTATCCATTGTCATTGCTAGTGAGCCTGGCATCTCTTTTCGACCATAGTGGTGACCACATGCTCTGTGATAAGAGATTGTAAGATCTATCCTCCCTTGTATTTGATCTTCTCAATGCTCTTCTTAGTTGCGTCGCTCTCCATGACCAGCTACTACACCTTTTCTTGCAGGGGCTCTAACAACGCATGTCTTGATTTCTTTTGTTCTTGCAACACTTTATCTTCCAACTGCAAAGCCTTCAGTTTGGTGTCAATCTTGATCTTCTCCGACAGGCACACTATTTTCTATCGCTACTTCACTTCTTCCATTGCTACGTGGATTTTGGTTTTCTTCTCTTGTACTTCTTGGAGGCTCCCATCCTTTAGAAGGTGATTCCACAGTTGTTCTCTCTTTCCTAACAACTCAGTGATTGTTTGTATGCTTTTTCCGATGCCCTCTGCAGTTGTTATTGCCTCATGTTCTCGTTGCGCTCTGACTTTTGGAGGAGTAGTGGGTGTGACACGCTCCTCCAACTCTTTAATTTTCTTCTTCTATTGCTGGATAGTTTGCTGTATCCTTCGTAGCTTCTCTTCTGAATAACCTGCCTCCTCATTTGTGTTCTCAGGAATTGCTTGAAACAACATGTGGATCTGATTCTCCATCTCCTTCACTTTTTTTTGTGCACTCTCTTTCTGTTGCGCTTCAAGTTTGAGGGATTCCTTCATCAACATGTTTAGTATCTGGGATACTTGTAAGTTTGTCATGTCCCCTCTTTCTCTAGACCTAATCTCATGTGCAATGCTTACCTGAATTTTATACAATGCCTTTGTTGGAATCTTGGCCAATGCCACATTCAATGTCTTGATGTCCTTGAGGGGTTTCTGCGTCATTTCTTCATCAATGAACATCATCTTAGGTGTGATGATGAAATTAGCGCTCACCTGCGCTGCAAACTACACTATCTTGAGCATTGGCACTCCTTCCTTAGCCTGCATGGGTGTTTCTTTTGGTGCTTGTTCTGCCCCGATCCTTAGCTACTCCAACATCTTTTTAACCTCTTGAACTTGATCTGCAATTGAATCCATGTGATTCTTTGCATTCTCCCACACTTCGACCAGTCTCTTCATGATTGTTGTTGCCACTAAATACACATCATTCAGAGTTAGTGATATATGGCTCTGTGGCTTGTGGACCTTTGACTTTTTTCAGCCACCACTAGTTTTCTCCCCTAGCCGCTTCTCCTGGGTGGATGATGGATCAAGACTAGTGGGCCTCTAGGTATCTCTTGTAGTCATTGGTCCCATTTATCTTGCCTCAGAAATCTCCTAGGTTCCTATCCCTTGTGCTTCCTCCTCAAGATTCTCCTACGTCTTTGTGCCTATTTCTTCCATGTGCACTTCTTTTGTTGACTATATTGATGGTTGTTCAGTGCATGGTAAAGCCTATGTAGACACCCTTGGTGGTCTATTCTATGTTAGCGGTTTCTTCTTGGCTAGGTTGTTTCCCCCCTATTGACCTTGCGCACTCCTCTTTTTGGCTCCTACCCTATTGGTACCAGTTTGGTGCATTAGGGCTGGTCTTCCTTGCGTCTGAGCTCATGAGCTTGGTACTGTGATTGGAATCTTTGATACCTTCCATTCTTCGAGCCACTCCTGGACCTCTCTTTGGATTTCTTTCAACGTCACGTAGTAGTTGATTTGTAGCCATTCCCTGTCTTTATCTCTCCTTGCTTGCATCCATAAGCTATGGTGTGTTTCCCTAAAGTTCTCAACCTGTCCAAACTCCTGGACAGTGTCTGGTGTAATGCGCCATGTATCCACAATAAGGTCCTTCATTTCTGTGAAATACCTTGCAAATATGTTTGTGTTTTTTCTTATTTCTCTTGGGGTCTATTCTGCTGCATAATGAGACGTAGCGTGTTGCACCACATTTCCCTGGTCTCTCCTCTAGGTACTTGTTGTATACTGCTTCCTTCCAGCCGACGAGGCCAATGAGGATGAGTAACCACGAGTAGTGGAACTCAGAGCCCCAATATTGTGTGTCCTTGCAATCCTCTAAGAATGGATTTAAGAGGTATGGCACCCAGTTCATCGAGATCCTCTTTGCACACTACGCGGTGACGATGAACACACCAGTCGATACTTCCTCTTTGCGACTCTTGCGCATTAGTTTGCATTCGAGGAGTCTGGTGGAAAACCTTGTCTCAGGATCATTGATGTCATTGATCTCGATGCCCTGTTACTACGCTTCGCACCATACTTGGCCTTGATCTCATCTGAGATGGCCTTGGCTTTGGTTTTTTCCTCCAAGTATTGTTTTGTCTTTTCCCCATCTATGGGTAACCCCGTGATTGTTGCGATGATGTCCACAGTGATATGCACCGACCTATCCATCCATAAACTCCCATCGCGCACTTGTGCAGGAATTTGCTTGACACATGCGTTAATATGTTTCCCCCGCCAAAAATGTGGGACATCTAGTAAATTCATGATGCATGTGTTGTACAACCCAAGGATCCACTGCATCGACTCTAACAATGCCATGCATGATGAACCTTCTCCCCTACTTTCCAAGTAGTTTTGAGACGACAGGTCTGGAAATTTGGTGACATCCGCCAGATCATGGTCACAGTATTTGATGTCAGTCACTACGTCGACCATGTCATCGTCTACGTGCACCCCGCTCAGAATCTTTGGCAAAACTAGGGTCCCTTCTACTTGTGGTCGGGACCCTCCGTCTGCATTGTTGTTAGCTTGGACCTTCCGTTTGGCTTGTGGGGATGAGGCCCCCACCTCTGGTACACCCTTGTGTAATAATGCCTGGCCTACCTCTGGTTCATGGCTTCATGGTGCTGAACTCGTGGCCTACTCAGCCTGTCGTGGCCCTTTTCCCCTCGAGGTGTTAGACTCAATTCTCTTTGTGTCCTCCTCCATCTTCCCGACCTCCTACGTTGGGTTATGTTCCTCTTCTACCATCACTGGGTTTGTTTCATACTATGGTTTATGGTTTTCATCCACATCCACCACTATAGGTACCTCTTTCTCCCTTGCATCTAGCGTGCGAGCAGTACTTTGCGTGTTCTAGTCGGACCTGCCTAACTCTCCAACTCGGGGTGGTGACATTGTGATAGGGTATAGGCTGTAAATCTATGAACTCGATGGATGCTCAGTCAAATTCTCGCTCTATTAGTATTTCACTCAGCTCTGCATTCTTCTCCTTATAAATTGACACAATGATTTTCCTTTCCCCCCTTTTCCCGACTTTATAGCGGGACGATGAAGTGACAATTGTTTCATAGTGACAATTGTCCCTTTTTCACTTTTGGCGGTGTGTCCTGCATATGGGAACGATGTAATTGTTAATTGTTGTCCTTTCGCCGTGTTTTTGGACTTTAACCTTTCTATTGTATTGAGTTATTTCCCTCTGTGTATGGACTGTCGCAATTTCAACCGTCGCTGCCAGTTCTCACTTAAATTCCACAACCGTCATTTTCTCAATTGTTGCGGTTTTCAACCGTTGGTCCTTTTTCTGGCACACTGAGCTCTTTGAGCACACGAAGTCCTAGGATTCTAGACCCTTTTCTTCTAGTGCATTATTCTTATTTTGTTGCGATGACTCAATGACTTGTGCATGCATACTCTTCTCCTTTTCATCGCACTGATTTGCTCACTTGTGCGCAGTTTTTTTTTTTTGTGCGGTAATTTTCAAGTTGTGGGTGGTCGAATTTCATTCAATTATCATGCCCTTCAATTATGTTCCTTCCAAATCCTTCAAATATATATCTCCTCCGTCTGTGGCAGTCTTGGCATCATATGATCCTAACCAATGGATTATGAAATTTCCTGGATGTTGAAGAAACTTGTTGTCATACAGTAGGACAAGGTCTCCCTCCTTGAAAATTTTCTCTTGATATGTCGGTCATGCCAAACTTTGTCCCTTGATTTTTGTACTTCTTGGTGAAATCCCTCTAGAATCATATCTTCTTCCATGCTCATCAGCTGACTTAACCTTTCTTGTACTGAGACTTTCTCAGTCATGTTTGTAATTGTTTCGACACACGGACTTGGTACCAAAACTTATAATGGAACCACTGCTTCTTGTCCATACACAAATATAAATGGTGTCTTCACTATCAAATTCTTACAGGTAGTTCTATATTCCCATAATACTGCTAGTATATTTGAATCCTAGTCGTCCCTGTTGACATTGCAAATTTTGGTTAGAGCATTCTCTAGAATTTTGTTGAAGGCTTGCACTGTTCCATTTTCCTGAGGATGGTATGGCATACTTTTCATATGGTAGACCTCAAATTCTTCAGTCAGATATCTAATTGTGTTGTTGATAAAGTGAGTTCCTTGGTCACTCATCAGGATCCTTGTGCATCCAAATCTGGTGAGCACATGTTCAAACAGGAAGTGTGTTGTTGTATTTGTGCTACAATATTTAACTGGTGTTGTCTTTGCCCATATTGAGAGGTATTATGTCGTAGTGATGATGTATTGTGTGCCTGATCTTCTTTCGGGTGGGTGAATTGGCCCAACAAAATCAATATCCCATTTGTCAAATAGTTGTAATGTTACTTGTGGGTGTAAGGGAATCTCTTATTGTCTATTTGGTTTTCCAATCCTCTGACAAACATCTCATTGTGGACAATATTCCTTTGCATATAGATGAATAGTTGGCCACCATAATTCTGCACGCAGTACCTTCTAACTGTAGCTTTTCCTGCATAGTGTCCTCCTGCTATTCCTTCATGGGCTTATGCCAATATCCTAGGCCTTTCATGTTTTAGCGCACACCTTATCAATATGTTGTCTGCCCCCATTTTATATAAGTGCCCTGCGATCAACTAGTAGTTGGTTGCTCGGACAATCAGATTCTTCTTCTACACGGTGTTAAATTCCTGTGGAACAGTTCCTGTACTTAAATACTCAAACCTTTCAGCAAAATACTCATCCGCGACCTAAACTGAAAATAACTGCACTTCAGGGAAGGTATCCTATAATTTTGTAGGCTCCTCACCATTGGTAACCCTTGACAAGTGATCATGTCTTGCATTCAACTTTCCTGGTTTCACTATGAATTCAAATTCAAATTCTTGAAATAATAGTAACCATCGACAGATTCTCTGCCACATCACAGGCTTTTTGACTAGGTACTTAAGGGCTGACTGATTTGTGAACATCTTAAAATGTTTTCCAAGTAGGTAATGTCTGAACTTTTGAAGTGCATACACCATTTCCAGAACTTCTCCCTCTGTAGTGTTGTAGTTCCTCTCGGAGTCTGACAATTTTCTGCTTGCAAATGCTATGGGATTGTCCAAATCCCATGCTCCTGGTTGTGCCAGAAAAGATCCCAGGGATATGGCTGATGCATCTAAATGCACATGGAATGCCTTATCCCAATATGGAAAGACTAATATGGGTGTTGTGACCATCTTCTCCTTCAGGGTGTCCAATATTTGCTGACAGATCTCATTCCATTGGAATTTAGTATCCTTCTCCAGAAATTTCTCTATCGACGCAGTGATATGTGGATACCCCTTGACAATTTTTCTTTAATATACCGTATCTCCCAATGTGTCCCATAGCTAGCGCACTGATTTCGGTGGTGGTAATTTCACAATTACTGCAATCTTTGCAAGATCCACAATCAAGCCTTGTCTGCATACTATGTGACCCAATAGAATTTTGAAGGGTGTTCCAAATATACATTTCTTAATGTTCAAGGATATTTGGAATTGCATCCATATTTCTAACATCAACCTCAACACCTCTACATGCTCCTTCAATAGGCTGTACACTTTCCAATCATCCAAATATACCTCTAGAAACTGATGGATGAATTCTTTGAAAGCAACAATGACTACTCTAGAGAAAATTGATGGTGCATTTTTCAATCCAAAAGGAATGACTGTGTACTGGTAGGATCCCCATTCTGTTGAGAAGGTAGTCTTGTGTCGATCTTCTGGTGCTATCTTGATTTGGTGGTAGACTGCGAATCCATCAATGAATGAGTATGCTTCCTGGCTTCCCACATTTTCTAGGACTTCATCTGTAAATTGTGTAGGGAAGGGGTCATGTAGGCAAGCATCATTGAGCTTTCTCAGATCTACACAGATTCTTATGCCTCCTTGTTTGTTCTCCTGAACTACCATGGGGATTATCCATTCTGATTCTTCTACTAGTTCTATGATTCCTTCTTCTAGCATTCTGTCGATTTCTACTCTGACTTTCTTCTTGTAAATGGGGCTCAATATGTAAGGCCTCTGTGTTATATGTATTGACTCTAGTTTGAGAGGGATCTTCATCTCTTCAAGTTCTCCTGCAACACCCTTCATTTCTGTAAAGGTCGTTGAGAACAGGTCACTGTACTCGTGCAAAAATTTTGTTATCGTGTCCACTATTTGCTCGTCCCAGTAATCTCCAACGATGGCCATCTTGGGATTCTCAATTGTCCCAATGTTGAATTTCTTCACCTTGATTGGCGAAACAATTACTTTTGATTATAGAGATGGACCTTCCACTTCTCTTTCGCCTTCAACTTCTTCAATCTGAATATCGAACAGATCATGTTCATATGGTACTTCTTCCTGCACATGGTAGCATGACAACAGTTCTTTCACTGTCTATCTGTTCTATTGTTTTTCTTTTGTTATGAGTTCAACTTCTGGTTCCTTAATGAATATCACCCCTCTTATTTGTTTAAGGGATACGTCTATGTTGGGGTTCTCATGCTCAAATGAGAAAGTGACTGTAAAGTTCTATTGTAGTATTGGCCAGCTCGTAGTTATTCTGCGCAGTTCCTGGTCTATATACCAGTTTGTTGGGATTCCCTCTAATGTGTGTACGAAATGATGAATCCATTCCTCTGGGGGTGTCATTTTCCACAACGCTTTGTACTTCTCTAATTGTTTTTCTAGTGCCCCCTGTCCATCGTATTTCTTTTGTTGGTTTCTTCTTTGTTCTGCACCAAAGATAATGCATAGTAACCGCTTACATTCGTACCAGTCCTTGATTGTTCCTTTGTGTGTGCCCCACCATCTTGTAGGTGTAGCCTTAAGTGCAATGTCGAGAGCTAACAATGTCTGACTATCTGATACTTCATCCTCATATCTCGTTAGAAATTATTCCACGTCGTTGATTCCATGGAAACTTGGAGGTTCTCTAAATTTTGTCCCAACCCACCTTACTGCACAGTATATTTGTGCACATCATCTGGGTGAGACCTCATGTAGGCGTTTTTGCCAATTCTCCAGATCAGTGTCTGAGTCAAAAGCACATGATGTGATACTTCTCCAGCTAAGTACACCATAAACAGTTGGATTAATGTAATATTCGGTGTGTGTGGTGGTCTGGTACAGTTGGTTAATTTCTTCCAGATCTAGACATGTATCAGCTTTTGATGGATCTAGAGGCATGATAACCCTGTATTCGCCTGACTCAAATGAAATCTTCCTGGTCTTCAAGTTGATTATTGCTTTATTTTCAAACACCCAATCCAATCCCAATAATGTTGGTTATGGTTTTGTGTCATCCACGATTTCAATCACTTTGAAGTCTTCCTTAGTGCACACTCCATCCATATCTACTGTCACTCCTTTCAGCCTCCCTATTGGTAGAACTATGTGTTGGTTTGATAACTTCAGTTGGACGGGTGAATAGCCTAAGGTAGGTTCTCCCATGCATTTCCGTGTCTTTTTGGGCAATACATTCACTTCAAATCCCAGATCCAATATCACAACGCCCATGTTAAAATCTTTGATGTTGGCATTCAATCTAAACTCTCTGCTAGTTCTCCTTCTAGCATGGGGGTGATTGACTATCCTCTGTTCTAAATTTCCCTCAGAGTTTTTGGTACATCTATCTAATAGATTCTGTAATATTATAATAGATGATGGATCCTTAAATACTTGAATACAGGATTGTAGGAAAGTTTTAATACAACTTACTTGGTTTCCCAAGTGGACTTGACTAGTATGGTCCAATCCTGACAACATTTCATACGTTGGGATGTCTTGGGTATGTTGTGCGGTAAATGTAGATGCAACATTCTACTTGATAAATTCTTGTCTGGCCTCTTTAAAGGTATCCTTCTCCTTTTCTGCATCAAATTTCTTGGGTGGCTCGGTATTTTTCTTAATCCACTGGTGTTGTATTGGTTCCTATCTAGCCACATCATCTCTTGTTTTAGTACCTCTATGCATCACTATGTTGATGTTCCTGCCATATTCTCTAGCTTTTGTCGAGATCCATTGTACGTTCTAATTTTTATGATTTTGTTTCTCATGTATCTTCCACAACAATGTTGTGCAATCCTTTGTGTCATGATCTATTGCGTGACAATACATGCATGTCGCAGGTGGTTGAGAGAATTCTCTTGCATAGTGCCCTGGTTGTTAGAAGTTATGGCACACTATTGGACCTCTTTCATGTCCAAATCCTCCTCTGCCTCATCCTCCTCCTCTATAACCAGTGTGATCTCCGCGTGGTGTATTATATTGAGGTACCTGATTATACTGCGCAGGGTTATACTGGGGTTGCGTAATGTTATACTGTGACTGCGTTTTGTTATACTTTTGTGGCACAATATTATACTGTGGTGGTGCCTGATTAAATTGAGGTGCAGATTTCCCTGTCATTATTTTGGCTTTCACCCTATATGTGTCTGACATCCTTTCCCTCATCAGATACATGATTCTGCAGTCTTTGTCATTGTGCCCTACTGGCTTGAAAAAAGTGCAATATGCATTATTTGGTACCGTCTGGTATTTCTGTATCATAGGACAATGATATGGATCACACCCATGTGTCTTACAAATTTCACACCAAGGTCCTCCTGTTGGCAATGGATTTGGCATCCCTGTTGCCATATACTGCGCAAATGTTGGACATTCGTTCTTATGATGCCCTTTTGTTCTATATGTGGTACACCACACAGATTCGCACTTGTCCTTTCCCTTATTCTGATTGAGCTAAAAGGTAAGATTATTTAGATCCTCCTTCAAGACCTCTATAGCTGGATCTGTCTTGTGGTATTNTTGATTCTCCTCCATTTGCAAGGTTGCCTAAAGGGCCTTTGCTTGATATTGGAATTTTTGTTGTCTGAGTGGGTATTTCAGGTGTGGTAACAAAGAATTCACAAACAGATGCCTATGATGCATGTCAGTCATGGCATACCTCAGTTTCCATTTTAGACATTTAAATCATTGGTCAATTTCCGAGACGGATTCTCCTAGTTTCTGTCGTATTTCTATCATCTCGTTCATGTATTGATCCTCTGAGCTCGCCTTCTAGAACTGATAAATTAATAATTTATTAATGTTGGTCAGTGTCCTTGTCTTCCTCGGTTCACTGTTTACGTCTAGACTCATGTACTATTCTAGTGTGCGGTATCTTAGAGTGATAGCTAGCTGCGCAATTTTAGTGTCTTCATCGGTGATATGTTTTTCTTCCCAGATATTTACATAAATAAACAAGTGTTTCTCAGGGTCTTCTGTTGCCTCTCCTCAAAATTATGGTAACCGAATGGTGGGATCATGTTATGCCATCTTGAATGCTGAACTGCTACCTCTGCACAGTGTAGATACTTGACTAATGCTTCCTAAACTGGCTCCCCTAGTTGTTGTTCCTTGTGTAGATTTACTTCCTACTGTCTTCCTTCTCTCGAAATCCAGTTGTCTAAACAATGGTGTTATTCTTTTTGTGTTGGTCACACATGGGTTTATGGGTTCCACATTGACATCAATACGGATAGGATTGATGCCTTCTATTCCCACTCTTGGACCTCTTGTCTTCCTCTCATATGTTGCGCATGGGATTTCTTCAATCTACCCACAACCTAGAGATCCTCTACCTCCTCTTCATCACTTGCCAAGCCATCCCTCGTGGCTATGATTCTCTTCTTTGTGTTCACCTTATATTGGTATGGTACTCCACTGCGCATCCTTCCAGTTTTCATCATGATCTTCTTGATCTAGTCGTCTTCCATCATGATTGGGTCCAAGGATTCCTTTTTATTTCCTTTATCCTTTTCTCCTTCCATTTCTCCTTTTTCTGTCAGTGCTTCCCCCCTCCCCCCATGCACACAACGAAGATTAGTTGTCTGACTCCATTGTCATTACACCTTTGTTATAGAGAAATATATTAATAGTTTTATACATCGATCTAATATACCTTCCATGAGGCCCACATAGAAACTCTTTCTTTGTTGTGTTGTACGACTTCGTGGTATCTACTGCAAATTCTGTTATAAATCCTGCTACAATATTGTCGAACCAAAAATATACTGCGCATGTGAATTTGTTATTCACCTACTGTAACTATGTGATCTAAACTGAGGTCCAATCTAACTGTCGGGTCTGATTCGTTGCGTGGTTTTCCTTCAAACTCAATATCCACTACTGCAATAAGTGTGGAAAATCACAGAAAAATACTTCATGCAGATCAATAAACACATACTTCTCAAGATATTTGTGTGATGTAACTCTAGGGTTTTTGTTATCTTGTTGCGAAAACTCTAGATCCTTTGTTTTCAACCATCTCTCTATTTCCTCTTTCATGGGTCTCCAGGGTATAGACCTTCCCTTCTATATTTTCATTCTTTTTGACACTTTGGTCCCATATCTTACATTCTTTTAACAATTTTTCAACAGATCAAACATTCTTTTACCAGATCTTTAACAGATCTCATCCACTCAATCATATATTGTTCCAACCAGCAACAAAACCATTTGTTGGTTTCTTATCTTAGTTATTCCTTTAACATTATTTGACCCAGGTTTAGGTCTACTAGGGATCCAACAGAGCCTCTACAACTATTTCCCCTCTTGGTAAACCAAAAGACAACGCAACACACAGAGTGCACTATGAAGTCTCACCCAAGATCATCTTAAAGGGTGAATACAATACTCAAGTGCTTGCAGTCCAGGACTGAATGGGGTTCTGTGACTCGCGTGTTATGAATTCTATCTAACTATTAAAGAAATATATTTCCATTCTCATTCATGCATGTAATGTAATTGGATCCATAAATTCATTCATACATAATTCTAACATCTACTTATGGACAGTAAAATAGATACAATAATTCAACCACATAACACATGTTTTACCATGGTTCACCCCCTCTTGTGATACATCCACAAAGATATGGCTCTCAAGCCATTTTATTATGGTAGCTACAAAGCTACAACATCGTGTGCTTTACAAATCGTCCTCAGTTGGGTCGAGATCTATTGTGAGGTGGACTAGATCACACCAAGCTCCTCAATCTGTGATCTATCCCTCAATATCTACCATTTTGACTCCCCGCAACTCCATAGCTTACAAGAATGGATCACATTACAGTAGTGTTAAAGACTAGTTACTACTTCTCACACGAGTAGCATTCCATCCAAAAATCAGAACCCTTCCTAGACCTCCTAGGTGTTTATTTATACCTATTTTTGGCTCATCATCTGTTACAATATCTTACCAAAACCCTAACCTAGTTAGGTATTCTTGCATGTTGGCCTTGTGCACTTTTCTCCTCTGCATGTGCGTTTTCCTTTCATCTACTTATTTTCCTGCCAGCTGTCGTTCTTTCCCATCTTCTTGCATGTGCACCTTGCATGCCTTTCTGCCAACTGTATTTCTTCCACATTGTGCCTTTTCCCCAAAATGGGCCTTTACCCAAAAATAGGTATATGTTCTTTTTTCCTTGTTAAAAAGGAGTATGCATGAGGACAAAAAACCTAGAGATACCTTAATTTTTAAACAAAAATGACATCAAAATACCATACACTTATACTGAAGAGTCTAAACCTAACAAAAATTACCTCATTGTAGTATCATGTTATCTAATAATTCCTAACTTAGGTAAATATCACCACATT
>SNQJ01S0064274.1:23510-40809 GCA_010110895.2 Picea sitchensis
TATTAATTGAAAAGAAATTATTATAAAAAAATTTACTCTATATTAAAAATGTTTAAAATGGATTTTTGCTTATATTAAAAATGTTTAAAATGGATTTTTGCTTAGAAAAGATGGAATTAAATGAATATAAATAAATGTTATAATGTTTAAGATAAATTTTAAAACAAAATTTAAAGATTAAAGAATTTAATTCTTATACATGCAAAACATTTTAATGTTACAAACATTTCCTCGAGATTTTACATTCTAAGGGATTGACACTCAAACCTTCGGTGACTTTTATTTAGTTGACATATGTTTCTTGTTGTATAATGACATTAACCTTATACTCAATCATTTTAAATAATATTTTTAA
Source organism: Picea sitchensis (assembly GCA_010110895.2). Taxonomy (NCBI): domain Eukaryota; kingdom Viridiplantae; phylum Streptophyta; class Pinopsida; order Pinales; family Pinaceae; genus Picea; species Picea sitchensis. Next base: position 23,866 of record SNQJ01S0064274.1, read on the forward strand.
TATAGTGTTTCAAATAATATTCTCAATATTGAACTATAAAATGTACCTCTAAGCACAACGAAATGAATTTAAAGAAATACTTAGTTAATTAATTCTTTATATTAATTCGATGGTTTTGGTTTTATTTCATTTTACATATTAATATTGTAATGTGATCAAAGATAACCTCTTAAATTGGAAAAAGGTGTATGTCATGGAATAGTATTTTTGGACCCAAAAAAAAAAGCATGAAGATTTTGAGAAAATAAAAAAAAGAAAAAAGTGTAAACAAGATCATGAAAAAATTATCTAGGAATAAGTTAGAGATTTAATAAATATTTTGAGAAAATCAAAAGAAAGAAAAAGGTGCAAACAAGATCAAGAAAAAATTATCTAAGAATAAGTTAGAGATTTAATAAATTGAGTTTTTGAGGAGTTGCACTAATGAGAGGTTCAATTTAGAAAATTGTTTAAGTATGAGTGTATACTTATGGAATATTGTATTAGAGGTGGAGTTCCATGCAAAGTCATGACATAGTATACAAATTTCCATGAGATCCTCTTTTACATGGATCAAAGTGACATTTCAGTGTTGTCAAAGATAGAGTAAAATCATAGTAAGGTGATTCTAGTTGTTAGTGATATATTTGTTCTTGGAAAATATTTGAAGGTTTGTTGAAGTAACCGAGTCAAGGTTGGATAGATTAGTGGTTGAAGGGATAACTTCCTAAACCTCTGAGTCAAAATGGCCAAACTATTACAAGGAAAATGGAGGAAACAATAGAGAAACCATGTTTCTTTTGCACCTAAGACAAGTTTCGAGCGTTCAAGTGCTTATCGAGAATGAAAAGGGGCTTATCATGCCCAAAAGGGGCCTAAATATGTTAGGCAAAGGGGCTTATCACGGGACCATATCCTAGGGACCAAGTGCGAGCACCCATCGATCGTCGACGTCGACATCGTCGTCGACAAAATGCATGTTCACCACATCATGTTTTATTTCCTTATCACCGATGACAATTTCCCCTACCACATCAATTTACACATGGAGCTAAACCAACATGCCAACATAGTGTTGTCAGAGCCTACCAGGGGGTGACACATGGACATGTGGAACTGACTAGATGCACATGTGAATATGTCAAATTCAGATGACACGTGTCTTTTTTGGCTACCATGTCAGCACCATCGTGGGACCAATATAAGGTTGCCATGTGTCCAGGCTAACGTCATCCCCACAATAGTTTCCTTAGCCGATCTTGGCTTTTGGTCGAAATAGATCAACGAATCTCCTCGTGTTAGCGAAAAATCAATGTTAGAGATCAGGTCGAGGGTCTTCGTCGAAAAACTCCATTGGGAGTTCCCCCTTAGCTCCAGTTACACAGTGTCGATGATGACGTCATCGTCGGTGACCAAGGATAAGATGAGGAGAACTGACATCGTGACATGAAAATAGAGCATTGTGAGAGCCAACCATCATCTGCCATGGGGATAGGAGAACCTACCAGACATATAGGTCAACATCTCTAAAATGGGTAATACGTGTCACGCCTAGCTGCCACTTCAGCACCAACACAAACCAATGAAAAGTTTCCACATGTCGAGGGTGACTTCATCATAATATTTTTCATGCCTTAGTTTCTTCTGGGTTTTGATTGAGCCTAGATCCGACTCTCTTGATTTTGACAAAAGATCAACGACCCTCCCTATTCCGGTGACAAATCAATGGCTCCCCTCACATTGGTGAAATATTAACGATGAAGATAAAAATGAGATTGTCGATGAAAAAATGTAGAAGAGATGACATCTTGGCCGCCAACAAAGCACTGTCAGAGACAACCATGGGTTGACACGTGGACATGTAGAACTTGTTAGGATCCAATCCTAACCCCTCTCCATGGGTCATTAGTTAGTAGGATATGTTTTCTATTTAATAAAGGCCAACATTAGTTAATAAGTCTTAATAAATAAAGAAGAATAAGTCAATGTAAGAAGACCTAATAGAAGCTTCCGCTTCTAGAAAGATATTCCTCTAGAAGTTTCCTTAGAAGGTAGAATTAATATAAATAAGAGTAGGAGGCATTGGATATTTTTTCTTGGAGATTGTAATAGAGATCTGCTATGCTGGAGGTTTCCCCCTCGAAGAGGAAAGTGAACATTTCTATCATAATAAATTTTCTCTTCCTAGTTATTATTCTGGTGTTCTTCTAATATTTTTTGGATATATCATTATTATTATTTCATTTCCTGCTAGATATTTTATGTTCTGCATAATATATTGTATCCAGAATATTGCAAGTGATATCGGATCTCTTTCCAGGGCAAGACTTATGGGTTAATTTTTTTTTAGGGTAGAGACATATTCTGATGCTTTTAATCTACATAGATCTGTCATTACGTGCATAAACCTACAGTCGAGGAGTCATACACGTAGGAAATACAAGTGGTTCTTAAGCACATATATGTTTGCGACCATTGTAACCGCTATTGGTACGCCTTTTAGTGGTAGCACATCAAACGACACATGTATACAGATCGACCTAGGCACCCTGAAGCCCTCCATAGATAAACCGATTAGCCGCCTGACTGTTATAGTGTCACTAAGAACAACACTCAGGAAGTGACTTTCTAGTACCTGGGTAGTTGGTTAGTACAGCTAAGGGTACGATCTAGATTCCTTAGTTGGTGCCCTGAGATATTGGGTCGAGTACTATTGTTGGATCCCACACATATATAAGTGAGTTATAACACAGGGAAAACTCTTGAATGTAGATTCCCTACAAAACATAACCCTTGGGAACAAAACAAAGAAAGAAAAGACAATATATCTTGTAGTGAAACCTTGTCATATACATTGGGTTTGCGAAATTAATACATCTTTTGTCCTACATTGGGGTTGCGAAATTACATCTTTTGTCATGTTAATAATTTGGGTCTGTCATCACCCTTATTTGTGACCTAGTCCATTGCATTCCTCTCTTCATTCTAATCACAGTGGCACCCTTCCATTTTAAGCCTTTTTTTCCTGCAGACCCAACCCCCTCTGGGACGCCTTTCTTGAGACCTATCCCATTGGATTCCTCTCTTTTTCCTAATCAACCAGGTACCTATCATTTTTAATCCCTTTTTTTCCATCCCGACATCTCCATTGCTACCTAGCCTGCAACTCATCTTGGACAAGTACCCCAATATATTTGATATTCCTACAACCTTACCTCCTTCCAGGGGTGAGCATGATCATAGAATCCCTCTCCTTCTGGGTAGTCAACCCCCCATTGTATGTCCCTACAGATACCCCTTTTTCTTAGAAAAATGAAATAGAAAAGATGGTACATGAACTACTGTAGGTGGGGGTAATTCTCCCTAGTAATATCCCATATTCTTCACCAGTGGTGATGGTTTTAAAGAAAGAAGGTACTTGGCGCATGTGCCCTGATTTTCATTCCTTGAATAAAATGATCATCAAAGATAAATTTCCCATTCCTGACATTGATGATTTGCTTGATGAACTACAAGGTGATTGTGTATCCACCAAATTAGACTTTCGCTTCGGTTATTGTCAAATTCGAATGAAGGAGGCAAATATTCCGAAAAATTATTTCAAAACTCATGAGGGACATTATGAATTCTTTTTCATGCCTTTTGTCCTTTAAAATTCTCTATCCACCTTCCAAAGTCTCCTGAATAAGCTATTGAAACCTTACCTTTGAAAGTTTTTTTGTTTTTTTTTAACGACATCCTCATTTATAGCCGCACCTGGGATAACCATCTTCTTCATGAGGACAAAGTCGTTCACTTGCTACAGGAAAACCAATTGTTTTTCAAAAATACCAAATGTTCATTTGGCGCAAACGAAGTAGAATACTTGGAGCACATTGTCAGTAGAGATGGAGTAAAAGTACACCCAAAAAATATACAAGCTACGCAATAATGGATGCGCCCAATGACCTTAAAGCGCCTAAGGGGTTTTCTTGTTCTCACTAGCTATTACAGAAAATTTGTCAACCATTATGGAAAAATTGCTAATCCCTTGACTGACCTCCTTAAGAAGAATGCATTTCATTGGGCACCTGCTATTGAGCAAGCCTTCACAGATTTAAATAGGGCCATGTGCACTACCCATGTCCTAGCATCTGTTGACCTCAAAAAAACCTTTGTGGTGGAATTAGATGCTTTTGGCACATGTATAGATGCAGTGCTCACCCAAGATGGTCGACCCTTGGCATTTACTAGCCAAGTGTTGAGTGGTCACAATCTGGGCCAATCTACATATGAACAATAAATGATGGTGATTCTACAGGCGGTGCACACTTGGAAACCATATATCTTGGGACATCATTTTCATATTAAAATATATCACCATAGCTTGAAATATTTTTTGGAGCAACTACTATCATCCCAAGATCAAAATAAGTGGCTAACAAAAATGTTAGGTTATGATTATGAAATCATATACAAAAAGGGAAAAGATAACATAGTAACAGATGCATTGTTAAGACAACATGAGGATGATGGATCCCTCTTTGCTTTATCCTTACCGGTCCCTGATTGGATAGAAGAAGTGTTCCAAGAGTGGGTAACACACCAGACTACCTCCAAATTAATTCACTATCTTTAGGAGGACCCTAATCCTCCCACTAGCTACACTTGGAAGGATAATATTATCTGATATAAGTATCGGCTGGTTCTCTCACCCTCCTCAACACTCAAGCTCGGGCTCTTAAATGAGTTGCACTCCTTAGCTATAGTGGGTCATTCAAGATTCCAAAATACATATGCTTGTGCTCACGACTCTTTTTTTTGGGCAGACATGAATAAGGATATACTTCAATTTGTCCCAGAATGTGAGGTGTGCCAATGTAATAAAGGTGAAATAGTCAAGTCTCCAGGCATCCTACAACCCTTACCCATTCCATATTATCTATGGACATAAATCTCCCTAGATTTTATAGTGGGCCTTTCTAAATCAGGGAACAAGTCTGTCATCATGGTGGTGGTTGATCGCCTCTCCAAGTATGCTCATTTTTATCCCTTACCTCACCCTTTCACACCGACACTCGTAGAACAAGTCTTCCTTGATCATATTTTCAATCTATATGGCATGCCAACCTCTATTGTCTCCGATCGTGACCAGACTTTCACTAGCACATTTTGGAAAGAGTTGTTTAAATTGCAGGGCACCCAACTGAACATGAGCATAGCTTATCACCCCCAGTAAGACAACTAAACAAAAGTAGTCAACAAATGTTTGGAAACCTACTTGCGTTGTTTTTCTTTAAACAAACAACACGAGTGGGTGCAGTGGATTCCCTTGGTAGAATGGTGGTACAATACTTCCTATCACATGACCACTAAAATGAACCCATATGAAGTGGTGTATGGCCAAAGGCCACTGATCGTCATTACCTATCTTCCTGGCACACATAAGGTCCAATCTATTGATACAATGCTGCAAGGTCATACAACCACTGTAGCGGCTCTGAGGGATAACTTCCACATGGCCCAAAATAGCACGAAGCAACATGCAGACCAAAATCATTCAGAAAGGTTTTTTCAGGAAGGTGATCAGGTGTTTCTCAGGCTCCAACCTTATAAGAAAATCTCTCTCGAAGCTCAGGGAAATAAAATATTGGCACCTATGTTTTATGGACCCTACCAAATCATCAAGCGTATTAGTTCCATGGCTTACAAATTGGCCCTTTTGGATACTTCCAAAATTCATTTGGTGTTCTATGTTTCCTGTTTGAAGAAAGTAGTGGGACAAAATTGCAGAGTCCAAACCATCCTCCCGAAATTAGATGAAGAAGGTTCTATGTGGCTCCAACCAGAAGATGTCATCAATAATTGTGAACGTTAGTTGTCTGGCCACACTATCAAGGAAGTTTTGATCAAGGGGAAGGACACAACACCAGAGGAGGCGACCTGGGAATCCACGACCATACTTCAGCAGTTTCCACACCTGCACCCATGAGGACAAGGCTACTTTTGAAGGGGGAGGGCATGTTAGGATCTGATCCTAACCCCTCTCCATGGGTGATTAGTTAGTAGGATATATTTTCTATTTAATAAAGGATGATATTAGTTAATAAGGCCTAATAAATAAAGAATAATAAGTCAATGTAAGAAGACCTAATAGAAGCTTCCGCTTCTAGAAAGATCTTCCTCTAGAAATTTCCTTAGAAGGTAGAATTAATATAAATAAAAGTAGGAGGCATTGGATATTTTTTCTTGGAGATTATTGTAATATAGATTTCCTATGTTGGAGGTTTCCCCCTCGAAGAGGCAAGTGAACATTTCTATCATAATAAAGTTTCTTTTCCTCGTGATTATTATGGTGATTATTCTGGTGTTCTTTTGATATTTTATGGATATATCATTATTATTCTATCATTGTCTGCTAGATATTTTATGTTCTGCATAATATATTGTATCAGGAATATTGTAGAACCCACCATATGCGCAGGTGAATTTGTCAAATCTAGGTGACACGTGTCCTGTCTCCTTTCCACATCATCATCAACATGGGTGAATAAAGGGTTGTGACGCTTCCAGGATGATGTCATCATGATGATATTTTCCTTATCCATTTTTGGGTTCTTGGTCAAGCCATATCAATGAATCTCGTGTGTCTTTGGACCTCCCTGCGTAACTCCAAATAAATGGTTGAGATTTACTCTCGCAGTTCCCTTTTCGAAGTCATTTTGGAAGAGCATACCCCGACCACTCTGATGTGCACTTTCCAAGGATGGTCCTGATATTCTCTTATACCTTTTTCAAGTGGGATCGATCAACGATCCAGATATGCTCTTAGGTATCAAAGCCTTCTGACCAGGTGTCACGTCAGCATGCCAACGAAGCACTGTCAACGCCAATAGAGAATTCCATGTGGACAGGTGGAACTCGCTAGATACATCGATCAGAATATCAAAAGAGTGTGACATGTGTCACACTTTCCTACCACCTCAGTTCTAGAGTGGACCAATGAAAAGTTGCCATGTGTCAAAATTATTTAAGCATCACAGTATTTTCCTTAGCCGATTTTGGGCTCTTGTTCAAGCTATATTGATGACTCTCGTATGTCATCAAACCTCTCTTCACATATTCATATATACAGTTGAGAGTCACTCTCAGAGTTCCCTTGTTGGAGTCATGTTGGAATACTAGACCTCGACCACTCCGAGGGGTAACCCCGATGGATGGTTCATATTTTCTCTTAGACCTCTTTCAAGGGGGACTAATCAACAACCCAAATCACATCGTGCCCTCAATCACACTTAGATAAATCAACAATTAAAATTTGATTCATGCCCTAGGGCATTGATTCAACGTTATACATGACCTTCTAGCAAAGCACTATCAGATCCAATTAGAGGCATCCATGTGGACACATGGAACCCACCAAAGGTACCCAAAATAATATCAAATATGGGTGACATGTGTCGTGCTCCTCTTCCACATCAACGCCAACAAGGACCAACAACAAGGTGCCATGTGTCTGTGGTGACATCAACAAGATAATATTTTCCTAAGCCAAACTTTGGTTTTGGTCGCTCCCGATCAATGATCCATATCTTCTCTCAGACCTTTTCAAATTGGACCGAACAACAATCCAGATCTAGTCTGGTATATTCCATGGAGTTCTTGTAATCATACTTCATGTTTGAATCCCATAACCTGATAGCTACAATGGGTGTGCCTCTGATTGAAGGCTGAGATTACTCGTTGAAACTGACCTGACGATTACTGAGTCTCAGACTTGTGCAAATTTGATTTCGAGCGCCCAACAACAAAAAAAATTATTACATACTCTTCATTGACAGAGCTCAAGTGGATATTTTTGCCTATAGGTTTCCAAATACCACACGATCTCAACATAGCATAATTCATGCAAGTAAAAGTAATTAATTTTGACCAGAGGAGAAACTTCCCAAGAATCAAGAAGCTGGAAATGGTTTCAAGAAGTTGGAAGTGGTTTCAATAAGTAGTTTAGGGAATGAGTGAGAGGAATAAAAGAGAATGCATGCACCCATTGTCAAGGTCAATACTTTGGGGAGTTAAAGAATTTCTGGTAACCAAAGTTGTTTGACCACACAAATACCTTGAGCACAATTAGTCAGTAAATGAAACATGAAACCAAAGATTTGTCCCCTGCATTTAAGTTTCAATATGTAATTCCTCCTTCTATTGTGTATGTGTTCCTGTAAAGAATCTCCTCCCATTTTTCATTTTCCTGTAACACATCTGATTTATAAAAGATTAGGAAACAAATTATACCTTGTGTTCAATGTTATTGCATGGTGCTTAATCCTGATGTAGAATTTGTTTCCTCTAAATGAATGACCATTTCTTATCATATGTTTTGTGCATTTGAATGATATGCGGAGGGTGCCTCCATGTATTTGAGTGTACAAAGATGTTAACTTTTTGAAGCATGTTTTATAGATCTGTATACATCTGTTAGAGATGTTGAATTCTTAATTTCTCAGCACGTTATTCCTTTTCCACAGGCTACATGATTCAATCTTAGTAGTGCCCTTTGTGTTTATTTTGTTCTTTCCTCTAACCCATCATTCCATCCTCCTTTTAACCTTGATTTTTTTTAAATACTCGTAAACATATTCCTCCGATAGTTGAGAGAATTTGTCATCTGATTTGAGATTGTTTGAGGTCCTATTTCACAATTGCACAATTATTTTACTGCAACTTGTTGTCTTCTTTGTTGAAATAGGAGATTCCTGAACTTTCTCTCATAGAACGAGGGAATCATTTCCCATTTCCTCTTCGTACCAAGAGAAATTCACAACACTCACAGACTTGGTCAATGAGTCTTCTATGTTTTCCAATCTGTCTACTTTCTCCAGTAGAACCTTGTTACTTTTCATCATATCTCCTACGAAATGGTATTTTACATCAATGTGCTTAGTATTTGAATGACAAGCAGGGTTCTTTTCCATAAATATTTCTCTTTGACTGTCACAACTTACCTTCATAGCTCTTTTCTCAAACCCGATTCCTGAACACAACCTTTGAACTCATGCCACTTCTTTTCTTCCATGAGTGGCTGCCATATATTCAACTTCTTTTGTCTACAAATCTACGACCAACCATCTCTTATTCATCCAAATTTCTCCCACTGGAATTGCCAGCTTCACCAGTTTGCAATATTTCATGTTGAATCATTTCATAACTGTTTCAATATACTTCTTCTGATTCAACCAGAGCTTTCTGTGGCTCAATCTCTCTTAATGTCTATTCCCAGAATGAAGTTAGTTGCACCGAGATCCTTTCTGCCAAACTTGGAGGATAGATGCTTTTTCAATTCCTTTATTGCATCCATGTTGTTTCCAACTAGTAACATTTCATTGACATACAAAGCTACATATATGAAACACCCACCTTCTTCCTTGGAATATATGCAGTGATCAACTTTGCTTCTCACAAATCCCAAACTAAGGATGTATGTGTCAAACTTCTGGTACCACGTCCTTGGCGATTTCTTTAGACCATAAAGGGACGTTTTGAGTTTGTACACCAACTCTTGCTTTCCCTTTAATACAAATCCTTTAGGTTGTTTCATGTAGATTTCTTCTTCCAGGTCCCCATGTAGGAACGTTGTCTTCACATCCATCTATTTTATCTCTTGATTGAATGTTGTATCCAGATAAATTGGTACCCTAATGGAAGTTATTTTTTCAACAGGGGAAAAAATCTCACCAATGTCAAATCCCTCAACTTGGGAATATCCTTCTGCTACCAGTTGAGCTTTGAAATTCTTGACTTGTCCTACATCATTCATCTTCTTCTTGAACACCCACTTGATACCAACGAGCTTCCTTCCACTAGGTAACTTGAATAAATCCCATGTCTCATTCTTGTTCAAGGATTCCATCTCTTCAGCCATGGCATCCTTTCATAGTTTACCCTCTATCAAGTCGACTACCTCACCACTCGACTTGGGCTCATCATCGATGGAGGTTAACACAAATGTGGAAATAAAGTTGAGAAGATTGTACCTTTCCACTGGTTTTGTTATTCTTTTTTACCTCCTTACCAATGGATTCATTTGTTCCACCTCTTCCTAAGATTCAATCGACTCATCTGAATAATCTTCTTTGTTCCTCAGTTCAAACCGCACTATATCAAGATTAATCTCAGTTTGAAAAACTTCCTCAGGCTCATATTTCCCTCCGACTTCTCTAAATACCACATCTCGACTGTACACTATTCTCCTTGATCCATTATCCCAAAACTTATATCCTTTCATCCCTTCTTTGTATCCGATGAAAATACATTTGACTACCTTATTATCCATCTTTCTCCTCCTTTCATTGGGAACATGCATAAATTCATCACAGCCAAATGCTTTGAGATGTACCACTAACAGATTCTTACTAGACCATTCCTCATTTGGAGTCATGTCAACTAGCACCATCGAAGGAGACATATTCACTATATATCTTACAGTCTTGACTACCTCCACCCATAATTCGTGTTCAATCCCAACACCACTGATCATACTCGCCTTATCCATCAATGTTTTGTTCATTCTCTCGGAAACTCCATTTTTCTATGGGGAATATGGTGTGGTATTTTGGCATGCTATGCTAGACTTCTTATAGAACTAATCAAATTCCTTTCTATATAATTCACCACCATTGTCAGTTCTCAACACTTTAATCCTCTTCTCTGTATGGTTTTCCATCAGAGCTTTAAACTCCTTAAATCTCTCAAAAAACTTTGATTTCTTCCTCAGGAAATATATCCATATATTCCTGGAAAAATAATCTATGAAGGAGACATAATATAAGGATCCACCAAGTGAAGGCACTGTAACCAAGCCAAACACATCACTATGCACCGGTTCTAGAATCCCATTTTCCCTTGTCTCTCTAGATGGGAACCTCACCCGACTTTGTTTCCCATATATATAATGTTCACAAAAGTCGACTTCTAAACCACATTTAGGAAAACACGTCCATACCTTTTCTTTGCATAGCTTGAAGTCATTTTTCTCCAATGTGTCCCATCCTCTCGTGCCATAACCTGGTCGGGTTGAGTTCATCATGTCTTGTCGAGTTGGTTTGAACTGAATTGGATCGAGTCGATTCAAGTTGTGTTGACATCGAGTCGATTCGAATTTGATTCGATCTCAGGAGAAATGATGTCATTGCATCCAGTTGAGTTGACCTTCCCTAATATCTTGTATATGGTACCAATTCGAACTTCTTTCATTAAGACCATCACACCTCTGACCATCTTACAGGAATCCTTCTGAAATAGAGTATGCACACCTAAATCACTCATCTTATTGAAATATATCAGGTTTCTTTCGAAACCCTAAATGTGTAGTACACCTGGAAGGGTTCTTTTCATCCTATCCCACAGTGCCAGTCAGACTCTTCCCCATTTGACAATTCTGGTTGTCAAGTCATCCCCTAAGAACATATCACCCCCATCATATTGTTCATATTTATGTGGTGTCATATGATAGGATGCTCCTGAGTCTATCAACCAAACATCTTTATCTGACTGTGTACTAGTCGACGCTAGGTACACATCACCTCCATTCTTCGAGGTCATCTTTCTCTTAGTCGACTGCTTCTCGTTGGATCCAACACTGACTTTTGTTGCCTTTGAATTAAAATCATTTTTATAATGCCCATCTTTACCACATTTCCATCATCTTCGCGTTGACTGAACTGGGGATTTAGATCTACCCTTCAAATTGAACTTTCTACCAGAGAATATGCCTTTATCTCTGTCTACCAGTCAACCTCTCACTACCATATCATCTTTGGTCAATCCTTCCATGTTCTTCTTTCTCATTTCTTTCGAAAACAAGGAAGCAACCATGTCCTCTAGCGCTAGTGTGGTTGTATTACTCCTAATAGCCATGACTAAGATATCCGAGGAGTCTGGAAAATAACATAATAGGATGATACACTTCTCCTCATCAATGATATTAATATCCACAGACGATAACTATATTAACACGGTGTTAAACGCTTTTAAATGCTCAGTTACCGAACTTCCATCACTCATCCTCAAAAGATGCAGTTTCTTTCTTAGAAATATCTTATTTACTAGAGATTTTGACTGGTATAATCTTCCTAGCTCATCCCATATTTTTTTGGCTGGGTCTTCACCTGATACATTCAACATCACTTAATCTGCGAGACAAATCAGTATTGTATTTTTTTTCTTTCTAGTTTATCCCATTCTTTCATCAATATTCATGTTGGATGGGTACCTAGATAGACCACTATCCATGGTTCTCAATCCAAAAGAATATATTCCATTTTAATCTTCCAAAGCTCAAAATTCTATCCATTGATTCTTTCTATCTCTATTTTGGAATTTCTCGCCATTCTTAACCATGATCTTTAAAACAATTTATGATTTACGACTCTTACTATACCTTGGGTTTAGTTCTCGAATTCAATATTGGAAAATCAAGATCTGATATACTCGCTAAATCATTACGCCACTATGATAACTCACTTGTCAAGGCAGACCTAAACTCCGATACCACATGTCAGGAAATGCATGACACTTCCACATTAATCCTAGCAGAAGAGAAGAAGAATTTAATCAAGAAAGAAAATGACACAAGCAATCAGACAGTACACCGATAATTTACCCTGGAAACCCTTAACCGGGAAAACCAACATTCCTCTGGTCATTCTTCTCTCTTGTTTTCTTATTCATTTAGAATAAAAGGTTACATGTCTAACCTTGGTCCACACCTAAGACACAATTGACATCATACCCTCTTTCTCAGGAAAGAACAAGCCTGTAGCCCATCCGACTTACATATCAATGACCAACAACCTACAATTACACATGTATTTACTTGCAAAAGTGCATTCTATGATCACCTTACAAAAAAAAACGTTTACAACCTTACAACACCCCTCTTTATAGGATTTACAACAGGAAAAACACTAAATATTGGTGCCCAAAAATGGTTATAGATCCATGCATATTGTTGGCTACAAATCTCACAAATCTTGAGCTTCTGTTACAGTTGACTCCAAGTTGGGTTTACTAGTCAATTACCAGTTGGCCTTCATTCAGTCTCTAGTTGGTCATCTCATGCCCACACTTTGACCTCTTTTTGGTTGACTTGCCATTGATATCTTCGACTTCGACTTTACCCGATCGACTTCCTCAACCTTTGACTTGTTGTCGATCTACCTCGACTTCGACCTGTTTTCGATCCACCTCGACTTCGAGTTGTTGTCGATGTTGTCGATTTTTTTGATATACCTCAACTTCAACCTACTGTCAACCCACCTCTACTTCCACCATTAGTCGATTCACCTTGACTAGACTTTCACTGCAAAGAATATAACAACCTAACATAAATATTCTCCGGAGATATCACATTGTAAGCTATGAGACTTGATGGTGAACAAGCCTCAGGAAATAGGTCGTTAATATTTCACCTGACGACTCCAAAGAAGGACAATTTGGCCTCTGCCAAAAGACATACCGGAATTCAACCTGATTCTAATAAGGCTTCGATATATTCAGATCCAGAAAAGTTTTTCACCTCGAGAAATGTCAGAGAACGTCTGATCTCTTCTTTTCAGGTGACCCTTATCTAGAAATATTTCCTTCTGTTGTTCATCAAAGTGTTGAATCCATAAATCTGACTGATATATCTGAAGATTCACTTTCTACTTTAAAATCTACATCAAAACCTTTGATAAATCTTCAAAATTATCCTTTAGAATTTAGCCAAAAGTTAGTTCTTCTCATCGACCCTTTTGAAAAGTCTTGTCCCTCCTCTGTCCTTTGAAGCCTGTAACATTATTTTACAAAATCTTATAGATGGGTTAGGTGGAGGAATACCTGGGGGAAATAAACCTCCTCCCCCACCACCTATAAATCCTTGGGTCACTTCCAGATTTTCCCCATTGAATCTGCCCCAAATTACCCATGACCTCCTTGATAATTACATGAAATATCTTCCAAAATTTGATGGGGATCAAACTCACTCAATTGAAGAGCATATGAGTTCTTTCCATGACTTTACAGAAAACAAGTTTGTAGAGAACAATGACATCTTCATGATGATATTTTTCCAAACTCTGGGGGGAGTTTTTAGAAAATGGTTCAGAGAGCTACATGTTACTTCAATTGATGGTTGGCCAGCTCTAGAAGCTTCCTTTATGAGATGATGGGATGAGAAAAGGGATAGCCTATACTACCTGAACGAATTTGTTCCACTCAAGAAAAGAGCCAATGAAACTGTCGATGATTTCAACAGGAGGTTTAATAAGCTCTATAAAAATATCTCTGAAGATATAAAGCCATCACAACCAACAACTAAAGTGACATACGTTGGGGAATTTGATGTTGATTTTTCCATGAGTTTGAGAGAAATAAGTTCCCTTACCCTGCTAATAATGTAAGAGGATGAAATATACATATAAGGAAGCATGATTGCATCAAGAAAGGTGACGCAAAAATAGGATTAGGTAGAAAAAAAAAGGTCAGGAAGAGTGTGGTACTTCAGATCCAAGTAGAGAGCCCCAGGAAGCAAATATGGATGAGATGTTTAGATTTATTAAGAATCTGAAAAACAAATGTCTAGATTTGAGATAGAGAATATAAAGACAAAAATATTCCCCCAAGAAGGAGGATTAAGGAATCCTAACCCTAATCAATTAACAAGACCTCCTATTCCACAACTCATGAGAAGGGAGAGAAGAAATGAAGAACAACCCATTTGGCCTCCTGTAAAAACCAACAATGATAACAACTTCATTGAAGAAGTATTGGAAGAGAGCTATGATGAATACACATAATAAATCCACCTACTTCAAGATGATAATGATATCATATATCTAACTCAAGATAACTATTAAGGGTCACTAAATCCTAGGAAATTTGTTCTTGATCCTCAACACAACAAAGGATCTTTATATTCAGTTCAGTACAAAATTTTTACTGATGCACTACATGTTGAGATGCATAAGAAGTATGATCTCAGGCCTCGATAGGATGCATATATTACAAATAGTCAACCTCAGGATAAGAAATATGGTCCAAAGTTGTCCAAAGATAAAGCAAAAGAGGTTCTAGACATCCCTAAGGTAGTTGAAGTTTTGGAGTCTGTTAAAAGAGAAAAAGAAACTAAAGAACTTGAGGAATTAGTTTCACCTTTCAATATGGAACGTGAATTGTCGAAGATCAAGATTCTTGTGCCTTTGGTGGAGGTGGAAAAAATCCTCTCATACCATAAACAAATTGAGAAAGTGATGCAGGGGAAGGGATCAACAAATCCTCCTAATACTTTGAATGTACAAGATGAGTCCCCTACCATAGTTTTTGGTCCTCATATTGATGACAAAGAGGAATTTGTGGCACCCTTCTATGTGACCTTGAATATTCATGATAAAACAATGTACAATTGTATGCTCTATTATAGATCATCACACATTATTATGCCCAAATTGGTCATGGAAAAGTTGGGGTTGGAAATAACCAGGCCATGTCATGACCTCTATTCGTTTGATGCCAAAAACGTGAAGTGTTATGGGCTGATTGAAGATATGGTTGTCACCATGGGCCAAATGCATGTTAAAATCATTATGATGGATGAGATGGTGGCTGATGTACCTACCAATTATGGAAGGCTTATATCCAGAACATGGGCATGAAAATTGGGAGGCACTATGCATATTGATATGAATTATGCCACTCTACCTATTTTTGGTGGAGATCTCAGAAGGATGTACTAAGAGACAAAGTTTTCTTATGTGGTTAATGACCAAAACAACCTTGCGAATCATCCCATATATGTTGTTGATGAATATCTGGGTTGTTGTGTCCTATCTGTAAATGAAGAGTAAAATGAAACCCCAATGCTTGCAAATCCTCTTGTAAGACCTGTGGAAGAAGTGAATGGTATATGGAAAATGTTTTTTGATGGTGTATACTTAAAAGAAGGGTTTGGGGTTGGTGTAGTGGTCATCTCCCCCACCAAAACAAAAATTCATTTGTCCTACAAGCTTGAGTTTGAGGCCAAAAATAACATGGTTGAATATGAAGCCTTGATCTTAGGCCTGGAGGCAACAAGAAAGATGCAAATTACCAATTTGGTGGTATTTTGGGATTCAGAGCTAGTTGTGCAGCAAGCAAAAGGATCCTATCAAGCAAGACACCCAAGAATGAGGGCGTATAGAAATCAGGTATGGGATATGTTTGATAATTTTTATGAAGGTTTCAATATTTATGTTGTATTGAGAGAGTTTAATCATTTAGTTGATTCTTTAGCAGTAGTTTCCTGTACCTTTAAAGTACCAACCACCCCTCAATTTAAATATGAGATCGAGATGAGATACAAACCTTCCATTCCTGATAATATCAAATACTGGAGTATTGTAATATTGGTTAATCATTGAATACTGAAGTCGAGATGGAACGAGTCGAACTGCCCAAGCGGCTAGGGCCCAAACCCTAGCCGCCATTGCTCTGATCGTTTGCAGGGGCGCTGAGATTCGATTGAAGCTGCCGACCCAGGTCTCCCATTCAGCACGTGCTCAGGGATTCAGCGTGGACTTGCCCTCTTTACAGCAGTCGTTCAAGGGTTTCTCAGAGCGTCCCTCCTCCATGCGTTTGGAGATCAAAGGACGCGACCTTCAGTCAGGGTTCCCGGCACTCAGAGACGTGGGATCGGCGCCTTCGGAGGGTCCCTGCGAACGCCTACGGACTTGCATGCGGGTGGGTACAAGGGTCTTGGCTCATCACTGAGATTTTGTTTGCAGGAGATCGGCTACGATGGCCCCAGATCAAAATGCTGAGAAGGGACAAGATCCTTTGGAAGCATTCAAGGCGTTAGTCCGTTCGGCAGGCCCCAAACCCAAGCCTGCTCTCTCGTCCAAGTTTGTTAAGAAGATGGAGGAGATCCCCTCTCTGGAGCTAACTCCAGAGCAGCCTTGCTCTATTGCCCTC
>SNQJ01S0064275.1:12198-31468 GCA_010110895.2 Picea sitchensis
CTATATATTGAGGGAATTCTCATGGAAAAGGTTAAGCAAGATTCATTGGAGAATTGGTGAAAGAATTGTGTGAAGGATTGAGCTTGAACAACAGCTTGGAGACTCTAGCAAGTCTATCAAAAGGAGTTGATCTTCTTCATGCAAAGATTGAGCTAGTGTGTGTGTCAGAGCCAAGAGTCATCGAAAGGAATTTTGCGACATCAAGGCTCAGGTTGTAATCTTTACTTTTAATTAATATAATACAGTGGCATGTCCCTTTCCCATAAATCTATTTCCACTTTATTGTGTAATTCCTTGATCATACACATAGGTTGACTATTGAATAGATTGTGCGATCTTCACTTTGGTTGGTTTGTGTTTTCTTGGTCTTGGATGCACGAGAGCACTGGAGTGAAGCGGGAGCAACAAAGACCATAGGAAGCGATAATAAGGTATGTTATTTGTTCTTGCCTCCTAGTTAATTCAATGGTCAAAACTTAGGGAAAGAGTCATGTCCTGTCCTGTTTTGTTCTAGATCCAGGTGGATCTAGGGAGATCTGTTAGTGTCCACACCTATCGATTAATCCGATAACAACAGGCATCACCACCACTCTCCGAGGAATTCCAATAAGAGATCACACAACATCTCAAGTCCATTCCCTGTCAGAAAGTATGAGAGGTCTAGGGTGGATGAACTGTGAGAAGAAACGAACAAAATGAAACCTCCTACATTTGATGATGAGCACAAGAAAGATGAAGATGCAGAGACATGGTTGTTGAGCATGAGAAAGTATTTTCAATTTCATAATTATTCCTCTCATGCAAAGGGTAGAATTTCCATCTATCAACTCAAAGGAAAATCATCCATGTGGTGGGATGAGCTTGTGCGGGTGTAGCACATCAAAGAGAAAAGTGTCACTTGGAGAAGATTCAAGAAGTAATTTGAGAAGAAATACTTGACTAAGAGATACTATGACAAGAAAATGAAATGGTTCTTTGAACTCAATCTTGGGAGTATGACAATTGAGGAATATGAGAGAAGGTTTCTAGAACTACTGAAGTATGTCTCTTTCATCAAGGATGAAACAGTCAAAATTCAAATGTGTTTGAGTGGATTTCCATCATTCATCAGTGAAAAAATATAGTATGATGATCCCAAGACATTGGAGGAGACCATAAGGCGATCCATATGCCTATATGATCAACAAAAATCAAGGAAAACATTCCAAAAAGCTTGGGAAGATAAAAATAAATTCAATATGGATCAAAGCAATAAAGGGTCTAAGCCACCATTCTTCAGAAATAGTCCACAAGGACAGAAAACTCTTAAGGAACCCAGTACGATGGACACGGGAATTCAAAGGCCAAGGAAACCACCTATTCAATGTTGGGGTTGTAAAGGGGATCACATGTTCAGAGATTGTTCTCACAGAGGTGAAAAAGGGAGGACTATTCATAATGTACAACAAGCTGAAATAGTGGAGGACATGGGCAAAAAGATACCCAGGATCTATGCAGCCCTGGACGACAAGCAAGAAGAATATTAGTCACATATGATTGAAGTGGAAGGTATGATCAACAACCAAACCATTGTTATTTTAATTGATTCAGGAGCCAGTCATAGTTATATAGATCCTAAGGTGGTGGAAAGTTTGAATTTGACAAGAAGCAAGCATGGGAAATCTTGGTTGGTTCAACTGACTACAGGGGCCAAAAGAAAAGTTAATGAGATGGTTAAGTCATGTCTTATTGACATGAATGGACTGAACACCCAGGCAGATTTGAACATCTTGCCTTCAGGTTCTTATGACTGTCTAATTGGGATGGATTGGTTGGACCAACAACATGCCATCCTAGACTTCCATAACAAAGAATTTACTTTCTTGGATGAGGAAGGGAAACTAAGGAAAGCATAGGGAATTCCCAGGGCAGTAGCCATCAGAGATATTTCATCATTGCACCTGAAGAAATGTTACAGAAAAGGGTGTCAAATATTTGCAGCTTATTTGGCGGAGATACCTAGAGATAAGGTGCCAAATTTGGAAGATTATGCAGTCCTGGAAGATTTTGAAGATGTGTTCAAGGAGGTACCAGGACTAACCCGAAGGAGGGACATTGATTTCTCTATAAACCTAATTCTTGGAGCAGCTCCAGTGTCAAAGACTCCTTACAGAATGAGTACACCAGAGCTGAAGGAGTTGCAAATGGAACTTGAAGAGCTTCTAAAGAAGGGGTATATATGCCCAAGTGTGTCACCTTGGGGTTCCCCAGTCTTGTTGGTGAAGAAGAAAGATGGAACCTTAAGATTGTGTATTGATTTTAGACAATTGAACAAAGTGACTATTAAGAACAAGTATCATCTGCCAAGGATTGATGATCTTTTTGATCAATTGAAGGATGCAAAGATCTTTTCAAAGATAGATCTCAGGTTAGGATACAATCAGGTAAGGATTAAAGAGGAAGATATCAACAAGATCACTTTCAGGACAAGGTATGGTCATTATGAGTTCACAATGGTGCCATTTGGATTGTCAAATGCACCAGCTATTTTCATGTGCTTAATGAATGGTGTTTTTCGAGAATACTTAGACACGTTTTTCATTGTATTTTTGGATGATATTTTCATATATTCCAAGTCATAAGAAGAGCATGAACATCATTTGAGGATGGTTTTGCAAGTATTAAGGGAGCATAAATTGTATGCCAAATTAAGCAAGTGTTCATTTTACCATAAGCAAATTTACTATTTGGGGCACATCATTTCAAAGGATGGGATAGCAGTGGACCTTGAGAAGATAGAATCCATTAGAGAATGGTCAGTGCCAAAGAATGTGACAGAGGTGAGATCATTCATGGGCCTTGTAGGATACTATAGGATATTTATAGAAGGATTTTCAAAGATTGTAGACCCAATCACTTCATTGCAAAGAAAGGGTGTGAAGTTTCAGTGGACATTGGATTGTGAAAAGAGTTTCCAACACTTGAAACAATTATTAACAAGTGTTCCAATATTAAGGATAGTAGACCCAAATGAAGAATTCATTGTATGCACAGATGCATGTAAAGAGGGACTTGGTGGAGTCCTCAGCCAAATTGGGTTTGTTATATGTTACGAGTCAAGGAAGTTAAAGGAGCATGAAATAAACTGTGCCACTCATGATTTGGAGCTGCCAGCCATAGTTCATGCCTTGAGGAAATGGAGACACTACCTTATGGGTAAAAGGTTTGAGATGAGGACATACCACAATGGTCTGAAATATTTGTTTGATCGGCCAACTTTAAATGCTAGGCAAAGAAGATGGTTAGAATTTCTAAGCGAATATGACTTTGATATAAAGCATATCAAGGGGAAAGAGAACAAAGTGGTTGATGCACTCAGCAAAAGAGTGCATGAAATGCGTGCTATAAACATTAGCATGTATCAATCAGATTTGAAACACATAATTATAGAGACTGCCAAATCAGATTTACAATACAAGGATTTAGTGGCAAAATTACAGCAAGGTAATTTGCAGCAGAAAATTAAAGAATACAAGCTAGATGAGGATGAAATTCTCATATACAGGGGCAAAATTTATGTACCAAATTCTCAGGAATTGAAAAATCTGATATTGAGAGAAATGCATAATGTGCCTTATGTTGGGCACCCAGGATATCATAAAACTATTGCAGCTGTCAAGAGCCAATATTATTGGCCAGGCATGAATAAAGAGGTTGTTGATTTTATTGCCAGATGTTTGGAATGTCAAAAAGTAAAGCCTGAGCATAGACACCCAGCTGGTTTGTTACAACCATTACCCATTTCGGAGTGGAAATGGGAAGTAGTAACCATGGATTTCATTACCAAACTGACCAGAACAAGCAAGCAACATGATTTTATCATGGTAGTGGTGGATAAGCTTATTAAAGCTGCCCATTTTATTCTAGTTAAGCTCACTCACAAAGAAGAGAACATTGTTGATGTTTATATGAGGGGAATTTCTAGATTACATGGCATACCCAAGACAATTGTGTCTGATAGAGATCCAAAATTTACCTCAAAATTTTGGAAGGGATTATTTAATGGATTTGGAACAAATTTGAAATTTAGTATAGCTTATCATCCAGAAACAGATGGAAAAACAGAGAGGGTGAATCAAGTGATTTAGGATATGTTGAGGATGTATGTGATGGATAAACCATCAAAATGGGAAGACTACCTACACTTGGTAGAGTTCGCTTATAACAATGGGTACCAAGCATCTCTAAAGATGAGGCCATTTGAGGCACTTTATGGCAGAAAGTGAAACACACCAGTAAGATGGGATAATCCAGTAGATAGAGCAGTGGTTGGGCCATAATTTCTTAGGGAAATGGAAGAGCAAATGTTGAAAATAAAACAAAATTTAAAGGTTTCCCAAGACAGGAAGAAAATCTATGTTGATAAGGGAAGAACTCACAGGGAATTTAAAGTGGGTGACTATGTATTCTTGAAAAGCCAACATAAGTTCCCTGAAGTTGGGAAATTGTTCAAAGTTGGTAGCTCGCTATTGTGGGTCGTTTGAAATCCTAGAGAGGATTGGTTCAGTAGCTTATATGATTGCATTTCCTGCATCTATGTTTGTTCATAATGTATTCCATGTATCCTTTCTAAATAAATATATACCTGATGTTAATCATGTTATTGATTGGAATGTGATTTAGGTGGAGCAAGAAGGCACTTTTCAAGTGCGTTTGGTGTGCATTCTGGACCATAAAATCAAATATCTCTGAAATCGATCCATAGAGATTGTAAAGGTTCAATGGACCTGGTATGGTCCTGAGGATGCTACTTGCGAGCATGATGATGCAATGCGGGCAAAATACTCACATCATTTTGAGGATTTTGAAATTTAGTTGTACATGGGTACATGATGCACTGAGGACAGTGCATAAATAAGGGGAGGGGATTGTAATATCCCTAAGGCCGAACCCAATTGCAAATCTAAATATAAATGTACATAAGCTGGTGAGATGATTTGATATCATTTTGGTATGCACATTCCATGGTGTAGTGCGTGCATGTACTATGCAATAAAACGAAGAAGTGTGCACATTCTGGGATATCGCACGCAGCATCTTAAGTGCGAATGATGTAGAGGCCAGGGAGCCTTGTGTATCTGATATGTTTTAAAGGCTGGTGAGCCAGTATTAAAAGCTAGGATGCTTATGTTTTGATTAGGCCGGAGAGCCTAGATGTTAAAGGTCAGTGCGCCTATTTTTGTACATATCTCATATTTAATATAAAATACATCGCTAAACGCAGACCGATCACGATAAAAGAGGCGGGGGACTAAAATCCACTAGTTAGGGAAAGGGAAGGGGCTAAGTTAAGTAATATTATATCAAAATTTCTTAAATCATAAAGTATGGATAATTATGTTATCCTAAAGTTCTAAGTTGGGGCCAAGTGGGCCAAAGTAGCTTCCAACATGACAAGTGTCAAGTTGGGAGCATGCATATTCCTGGGGGGACTCTCCATCATTCTTACCATCATCTTTCCATGATTGATCCGTCACTAAGATATCCAGTTAGTCATCCATGAATATTGGCAGCCATTGAGCGATCCATTGTATCTTCATGACTTTACCTAAACTCGTATCCAGAGCCTTCTATTGGGTAATTGTTAGCTTGGGAGCAATATTGAAGAAGCGGGTTGGTAGGCCCGTGGGATATTGAATAGGTGGGTTGTCAGGCCCGTGAGCAATTCTCTAGGTGAGATAATTGTTGGGGATTGATTTCCTGAAGGTGTTGAACTACAACTACAGGGCTCTAAGACTTCCTATCTGGCCCATTGTTGAAGCCCTGGAAGGGAAGTGGGGTACCCGAGGGACTGTTGAGCAGAGAAGGGGCACACTTCCTTGGGTGGGACAGGCATGTGGGGAATGAGGGACTGTAGGCTGTTAGTTGAGTGAGCACTTGAGACAGATTCTTTTGTGTTGTTCATGAGCCTTTAGCCTAGTTAGGAACCCCTTTACCCAGGTGGACTTTAGTCCCAGCTCGAGGGTGAATCATTGTTGAGAGTGATGAACAATGTGGTCTAAGGCTGGGAGGTTCGTGGAAGGTCTGCACACAGTTGGTGAAGTTCTCACAAAGATAAGTGTCATTTGTGTGATTAATTTACATGTTGCATAGTTATTCACGTGTTATTTTTATGGGTTTATCCTATGCGTGATTATAGTTGTTTGTATGCTTATGGGTATTTCATGTATATGTTAATTGCTATTTTAGTGTGAATTCATGCATTTACATAACGTATTTATCTATTCATGTTTTATATATATTAATCTTCTACAAGAGTTTTGTGTGTGCATATGTTTTAATTTCATGCAGTTATAAAATTATATGAGACATAACTTAGTTAGGATGTTAAGTATGTTACAATACGTTCTGCACAGAGAACAAATGTGTTCTCCGGTGTAGCGTGGCCCAGCATGAATTGTCGACAATGTTTCAATTTGGTATTTGAGCATGAAAGAGTGTTCAATATTAGCATGGCCTGGCCTGTTGAAGGTTGGGAATGTTACAAAGGAGGTTTTAGAGCTAAGTAAAGCATTTGAGGAGTGGCATGTCCCTGGCCTATGTGAGGCCAGGGATGTCACATTTTTCTTCATTGTGATTCACTCCTAGAGTGAGTGAAATATTTCATGCACATCCATGGCCTCTGCAGCCAACATCTCCACACATCAAAAGTAAGTGGATAATGTCATGGAATAATACAAATACATATTCTCCTCACCTACTAGGGTACCTCTTCACTTTCAGGTCAAGCATTCCATCGACCTGACCCCCAGTGTATTGCTACCCAATGGTTCAGTCTATCATCTCTCTTTGTTATAAAATGAGGAGATCAAGCATCAGGTCCAATAACTGCTCCACAAGGGGCACATCCGACAGATCTCATCACCTTGTGGAAGCCCAATTGTGTCGGTACAAAAGAAAGATGGGACCTGGTGACTCTGCATTGATTACCGAGCCCTAAATAAAATCACAATCAGAAACCAATACCTGATTCCCTGAATCGATGATCTCCTTGATTAGCTCAAGGGAGACAAATACTTTAGTAAGATTGATCTGAATTTTGGATACCCTCAGGTCCCAATAGAGCATACAAATGTATGGAAGACTACCTTCAAGTCAAAATAAGGTCTTTTTGAATGACTGGTCATTCCCTTTGGTAAAAACTCCCCAGCAACTTTCATGAGGATGATGGACAATATCTTGTGGCCTTTAACCAATTATTTTATAGTGATGTATCTGGATGAAATCCTCATCTAAAACAAGACTTGGGCAGAACACTTGTAGCACATTCAGTAGGTTTTGCACACTCCGTGACAACACAAGCTATACACCAACTTGGAAAAATTATCCTTCGACATGGAAAGGGTCCACTACCTAAGATACATTATTGATGCACATGGTGTGCATGTGGATCCAGCCAAGATCCAATTCATATGTTATTGTCCAGCCCCAACCACGCTCACTGAGCTTGATAGCTCCTTAGGCCTTTCCAATTTTTATCGCAAGTTCATGTTGGGATTCTTGTATATTGCATGGGCCCTCATCCAAGTAACCATGGGTGGTGGTAAGGAAAAATTTGTGTGGGGCCAACCCCAATAGAAAGCGTTCAGTGATCTGAAAAAATTCTTTTTCTTAGCCCCAACATTTTATTTACCTAACCTTCAACATCCCTTTGAGATTGAGACATATGCTTTAGACTATGTTGTGGGAGGAGTCCTCACTCATCTTGGCCACCTCATGGCCTATCATAGTGATACATTATCATATGTCATTTGTAAGTAACCTACTTACGACAAATAAATGTACTCCATTGTGAAATCCTTCCGCCAGTGAAAGAATTACATTCTCAGGAAGGAGACAATCATTCACACTGATCATAAGTTGTTGTAGTTCATGCAAACAGAAGAAAAATTATAGAATGAATGCCATAAAAAATGGTCCACCTTCTTGCAGTAGATCCACCTCAACATCAAATATAAAACATGAAGTACCAACCGAGTCATTGATTTCCTCAATTGACCTCCATTCATGGCACTCACCATGGTGCTAGAATATTGCATCCACGAGACCTACAGATGGCCCCACCTCTATGAGATAGATCCTAACTTTTCCAACACCTACCAGATGTTGGGTGCAAACACAACTATCACTAATTTCTATATTCAGAATGGGTTTTTGTGCCATCTGTTCCATCTTTGCATTACATCAAGGAAGTGAGTGAAGCTGATTTGGGAATCCCACTATAGTCAGGTGGCACGACACTTTGGTATGGAAAAGACAGTGGTAGCGCTGCAGTGACATTTCCATTGGCGAAAAACTTCGACAGGATGTCAGCAAGTATATATGGTCTTGCACTTCCTACATTATTTCCAAATCGACCACTAAGAAACAATAAATGTACACTCATCTTCCTACTGCTGACGGTCCCTAGGAATCCATATCAATGGACTACATGTCACGCCTTCCATCTACCAAGTGGGGAAATGACTATTTTTTTATGGTTTTCGATCACTTTTCAAAGATGGTGATTCTGGGCACTTGCAAGAAGAGCATCATAGAGAAAGACACTTCCAAGCTCTTGTTTGAACGAGTGTGGGTACACTTTGGGATCCCACAAACCATTATCTCACATCGGGACAGTCGTTTCCTTGACACATTCTAGTCGAGCCTCTGGTCACTGTTGGACACCAATCTCACCAAATCCACTTCCTTCCACCCCTAGACGGATGGCCAAACCAAGGTCATCAATGAGATGATCATGCACATCCTTCACATATACAATTCAAAGCACCCCCGCACATGGGATGAGAGTCTTCCTTATTTTTAGCATAGCTACAACAAAGCCATACATATCTCAACCAACCACAACCCCTTTCAGGTAGAGTTTGGATTTCAACCATTGAGTCCCATGGATGTTCCACTACCCCTTGCATCCACCCAAGAAAAATCATCACATGATCCAAATGAAGATGGAAAAGGCACCTATTGCATTGAGAAAATACAACACATCTGCCAACAAGTTCAAGATATTTTACAAACTTCCAATGACAAGTACAAGCAGTTCCATGATCAACATGAAGTGCCACACCAGTTTCAGGTGGGAGACAAAGTGTGGTTGCACTTGTAGAAAGAACACCTTACAGGGCCTCATCGAAATATTTTCCCCTCCGCTATGGACCTTACACCATCACCAAGGCTCTGGGTGACAATACTTTTAATTTCAACATCTCCCCCTTCATTGTCTTTCACCTAGTGTTCAATGTGGACCTCCTTTGGCCCTATTTTACACCATTATTGGACACCTTAGAGATAGTAGAATAGTTGACACCAACATAGCTCAACCCTGATTACATGGAATAGGAATCCACTCATCATATCATGGACACATAGGTCAATGGCACTTGCCAGCAAAGGATCCATCTTTATCGGGTTGTCAAAGAAGGGAAGCTCTTGCACCAAGGCAGGTGGCTTACCCAGGGCCAAATTCAATAGAAATTTCCTCATCTGATGGCAAAACTAAATGTAATGGAGACCATTGATTCCTAAGGGGGGAGGATTGATCCAGGAGGATCTCATTGGCCACCCACCTCTTCCAACTGGATCAAAATAGTCTTTTGGAAATTTACTATTTTTAGCAGTTTTTCGAGTCCCAAACTTCTCGGGCCATTTTGAGGGCCTAAGCGGTGTTTTTTTCACGATCGGGAACCTCAATCATTGCCTACAACTTTCCTTAATCCCACAAAATGAATCTCCTCATTGATACCTTTCCAACGAGCTATCATGCTCCCAAAACGAAGATTGTATGCAAACATTATGACCTCGAGAAGTTGATGTACTAACCTACCCCAAGGGGGCCCACATGAGTTTTGGCGCTTCATCTCCTAGGGTTAGGTTTTTGGATGTCTAGGGTTTTGGCATTGATGTTTATTGTAAAAAGGCCTTCAAAGCTTCAATGTAATCATCTTCTTGCGAATGAGCATAGCCATCACATCTCTTCTCAGAGATAAGATGCCACAATTCGCACAAGCTTGTTTCAAACTACATTTTACAATTTCAGCATATTTCTTATTTAATATAAGTCTATTTTTACTACATCTTTTTTATTATTCACCGTATCTCTTTGTTAATATTATAAATATGTGTTTTCATTTCATTCTGCTCATAAATCCGGATAAGGTATTTCGTTGGATTGTTCTAAGGGACGTCGAGGGTTCAACTCTGGTCCTCATAACCCTTTTGATAAACCATAGTTATGAGAGGCCAATGGGAGACTTCCACATGGTGGTCTCTCATTGGTCAACCTAAGCTTATATGAACATGCAAGATGTCGAGATTTGATTGCTCCACCTATATTTGTATTTGTATGGTTTTCCTGTCACTTTGCGAACACAGTTGTACAGATGTGTACAAACGTAGGATGTGACACCACCTTTCTTTGACTTTTTGACCTTTCACCTTGTTTGAACGAAAAATTGTCTGGCCATATATTTTGTTGGATTACTGATAGGGGGGGTGAATTAGTAATGAGAAATTTATACCACTTATTAATCATTTTTACCACAATGTGTATTCCTTTAACTTATACAACAATGTTCATCAATTTATCATTAATATGTTATTGCATCACATAACATTAACATCCATCAGTGCATAATAAACAATAATAGACACATCCACACAATGTACAATACACCGATATTTTACATGGAATCCTAATGTGGGAGAAAACCACAAAATTCTTTTCCTATATGTCTTTGAGAATTACATTTAAGGAAGCACCAACTTCCAATTCTCTAGCTCCAACTAGAAGGAGGCTCCTACACCCTATATTGTTAGGCTACACCCTGAGGGAAGCTACAACTCCCAAATTCTCTAGCTACAACTAGAAGGAGGCTACAACCCCCTATGTTCTTTGGCTACAACTCGAAGGTGGCTACAACCACCTATCTTTTCCCCATCCAACCACCCTGAAATATAAGTGTCAAATGATGAAACCACTGCCACACTGTCAATGTGAGATGTACCACTATAAACTTGTACCAACCCGTGCCAACAAATTGTAACCAAATTGTATCAATAACATGTAATCAATCATGTACTAGAAGTTAGCCTGTACCAACAAAGGCCAACATGTACGCAACATGTATATTTTGCAGCTCGCGTATGAATGTGCCTTTTTATATTGCAGCACGCGTATGTACACGACCTACCTATATTGCAGCCTACATACACTTTTAGAAATATAGGGTTTTCACCTCTTCTGAAACTTGTCACAACCTTTGTCAATCAACCTGTACTATCAACCATGTACATCAATCACTCACACAACCTATACCATCACAAGTGCATCAACCATGCACATCACAACACCTCATAACCATCACCAAGACCAAGATGTGCCTTTAATATTATATCAATATATCTATACCACATCATCCATATACCATGTGTCAAGAATACTACTAATAAGTGCCTCTAACCATGCACCAAACATGTACCAATCATAAATCACCAACACTACTAGAAAGTGCCTCTAACAATGCACCAAATGTGTACCAATCATGTATCAACAAGTCAAACTATAAGTCATCAAGATGTACCAACATCACCTTACCATACACCTCATGTATGTTCCAACTCATCAAAAATGTGTCCCAACATGTATCTCAACCATATACCAAAACATATACCAATATAACGAGAAACATTTCTCTATCAATACATCACACAATCCATGATCTAAATACCATAAATCCTTACATCAAACCATGTGCCAAAACCTCATTGTTATGTAGCGTCAAGTGTGTACCAATCATATATCAAGACTACTAACAAAATCCTCTCACAATGTACCATAAGATATACCAATAACACTCACACATGTACCATTCATGTAATACAATAGATCTGTCTCAAACTAACCAACAACTTCACTAGTACATCACAACCAAAAAACCTCAACCATGTACATCAACCATGCACCAAGAATTACAATATATGCATCAACACTCGAACCAAAAAAGTGTACCAATGATAACTAAAAAACATGCCAGCATTGTATTTCTATAGATCTGTCTCATACAGTGAGTGCAATACAAACAACAACCTCTCTAGGGAAAATCCACAATCTCCCACAACCATATATCATGGAGACAACAAATATCCAACTATACATAAGAATATGGCATACATTTTGAGCCTGTAGATAGATTTGTTGTACCTGATCATTGTAGACCTTCCTGGGAGATTTATTTCAGACTCTAGAGACATGAGATATTCAAGTCATCAATCTTCCATGTATTTTTCAAATGTATGCTACCTTTTAATGTCTAGTCCCTGTACGTATGCTACAACTTCTACTGACAGCCCACGTATGTACGATACCTTTTCATGTCCAGCCCGCATATGTATGCTACCTCTTCTACTGTTATCCCATGTATGTACGCTACCTCTTATACTATCATCCCTCATATGTACGCTACCTCTTCTACTGTTAGCCCACATACATCTCAGAAACTAGGGTGTTTTCAGTATTTATGCAACTATGAAACTTTTTCTATCAAACCTCTTTCACTTCCTCAACATTGAGTAACTTGATGTATCAATGTGTACCTACAATAGCCTTTCACAAACTATATATTCAATAATATTCAATAGGTGCTAATAGGAGAACCTTTCTCTCTTATTTATAATTCCATGTAGCTTTCTCAAGGGGTTACCTTCTAACCAACTTAACCTAACTTCCTTCCTTTTCAGGCTAACCCACTTCTAACCACTTGTTCACGTACAACCACTTTACCCAAAAATAATAATATCTCCCATTCTATTTGCAACAAACTTTATTATTTAATTAATTAATTTTGCAACCACTTTGACTTATCCATAAATAATAAACTTACTACTTCTTGTTGCAACCACTTGACTACTTTTTTATTTAAATAATTTCTCTTTACTCATAACTACTTGTTGCAACTAATTTGTTTTTAATTATTTTCTTAATGCGGCAAATATACCCATGATTAACTTCTAGTTACCATCAATTTGAATAATATACTTCTTCTAGGAGCTTCTAGAACAATTGACTTCTTTGACCTTCTAGGGGCTTCTAGATAACTCATGAGGTTACTTCAACTTTACTAAGCCATATCTCCTCAACCGTGAGGAACTATGTGGTGTTACACATATCACCGAAAATGGCATGATATGTATTATCCATCGATAATAGTATTACCTACAAATATACTTAACTTCATACCATTATACCTAAAACAAACTCGGGTCCCTTACCCATACATTTGTGCTACCGGAAGTCACTATTGGACTTCTCCAAGGATTGACATCAATCACTAAGAGTTGATATCAATATACAGTATCACTCTCCAAGGGTTGAGATCAATGACAAACAAGAATACAAACCAATTTTCCATCAACCAAAGCCAATTGTCTGGCAATCTCCCCCTTTGGCATTGATGGTAACACTGGAATTTCTCCTCATCAATGTTTCTATCTCTCCCCCTTTAGCATCAACGGAAAATGGTATCTCCCTTGGGGCTTCTCCCCCTATCTAAATGTCTTTGATCTTTCTCTTTATTTATTATCCTCTGATTACTCTCTCTCTCTTCATCTGAATAATATCTTCCCCTTTGACAAATGGTATCACTCTAGTGTAATACTGAAGTCATATCGCTCATGCTCCCCATGCGACCATCACTCCCCCTGGAAACATGCCTTTGTTCTCTCTCTTCAATCATCTAACTCTTTGTCTTTTCATCTTATGAATCTCCCCTTTAACTTATCTCTGAGATGTCTTGTAGAACAATATAGGTCTTCCTATACCTTCTTTCTTTTGGAGTTATTTTCCATTGGTCCTTCCTTGAGTAATAAAATGACATATATGAAAAGAATTCAAAAATAAATCATTCAATAGTTTGACCATTCAATTATTCCTATGTCATTATCATCCATTATGATAATGTCTCTTTATCTTTGAATGACTCTCTAAACCAATTTATGAACCAATCTTTGAATCCATTTCCATATATTTGTCCAAACCTCCTAAGTGTCTTTATGAATTCATCTATGTCCATAGTGTCTATGATTCTTCTACTCAACTATCCACAATGATTACCCATCTATCACTGTACTATTATGATGCCTTCACTATTGCAACTGATCATCAAATGTAAAATATGTCCATTGATATTCTCTATCTGTAATCCAAACTTTGAATATCTAGAAAAACCTAAGATGAAGATATCTTTGTCTGAATACAATCATAGAATTCTTCCTGTGTAATTTTTTCAACTGATCAATCTATCATATTGCACTTCTGCTAATTGTCTGCTCTGAGTCTATCTACTCAAACTATGTAAGCAGCTCGAATTATGGTTCTATAATTTGTACCAGCTACTACACTAACTCCCCTTGTCTAATATTCATATTACCTAGGAGTATCCAAGCCATATGGCTTATAACAATACCTTCTCTGATGTAGAGTCATCTTCCTCTTCATCGGTAAGCTCAACATCTCTTTGAATTCTGACTACTTTCTTTGTGTCTGTGAATTCATGTTGGACTACAATTCCTGAAAGTACAATCTCTTGAACATGTTCTTTATTCATCTTTCCCTATTTTATTTCATTTATTTTCCAAACCTTTATGTATTTGAAATCTTCCTTTTTATTTGTATATTTTTCTTGATTTCTTGCTATTTCCAATCTTGCAATTTCTAGGACCTAGTTTTTCTTTAGGTCTTCTCTTCTTCTTGTTCTTTACTTTTCCAAATCTTGGTGTATCTAATATCTACTTATTTCTTCATGGATGGAACTATTACACTTCTACAATTTCGGGCTATATGACCATAGTTGTGGCCTTCGCAGCATTCAATATGTTGTGGGGCCACATAAGAATTTCTTTCTTGAACATTTCTTTCATAGTCCTCGCAATATGAAACCTTATTTCCAAAGTTAGTACAGTAAAAAAATAACCATAAAAGAAATTTACATACCTAGGAGTGAATTATCTTCTTTGTGGCGTATTACTTATAAATTCCTTCCTTGACTGATCATAATCACGATTGAAGCTTATTTGTGGCTTGAACATAGAAGGTCTTCTTCTATAGTCTTCTTCTTGATTCTTTTTCACTTCTAGAATGTTCTTCTTTAGGGGATTGCATTCTTCTCTCTTCACCGAACCTTTGATGGCTTCTACATAAGTCCTTTGCTTCTCTTCATTTTTTATTTTTGGTACTTCAATTGATGATGTGAATGCTTCCATCTCTTTAATTTTCTTGCTGAGATGGACGACTTTGAATCTCAGTATGACAACGTCTTCTTTACGCTTTTCAACCTCTTCTTCTTTTTTCATCATCTAAGACTTCATGACTTCTTCTGTTCTCTTTACTTCTTCAACCTGAATTTTTAATGTGATTATTTCTTCTTCAAGTATTTTCTCTTTTTGACCAAATTCTTCCTTGAGCTGGTTTAGATCATTAGTTATTTCCTTAAGATGATATGTCAGTATATTCTCCCATATTTATGCTTCTTCCTTTTGTGTTGTTATGTTAGCTTCCAAATATTGCTTCTGATCTTCAATATTTTCTTCGATCTTTCTCGCTTCTTCTAGCTGAGTTATTAAGTTCACAATGACTTGTTGGACTTATTAAAAAATGTGAACACTTTCCTTTTGCTTCATCAATTATTTCTTGAGTGACTTGTTTTGTTCTCTTTCTTTCCTTAGTTCATCTAAACCATTGAGTAGTTATGCTTCATAATTGTCTTCCATTTAAATTAGTTTTTTTGTCTCATTACCTTCATGGAATTTCATTTCAATATGTCCATGTTTTTCACAATTAAATAAAAACAACATACTTTTGTTGATTACAGACTCTTCTTCCTCTAAATCTGTTTGACATGATGAACATATTTCTTCTTGTTTCGTACCTACATCTTCTTTGGCATTCTTTGAATAAGTGATGGGTGAAGAATATATATCATGTAACTTATCCCAAAGTTCTTTAGCTGATGAAGATTTACCCACCTTGTCCTTAACTGAATCATATAGTCCTTCCAAAATAAAATCCATTGCAATTTTTTTATTCCGTTTCAATTCCTTCTTGGCTGCAGTTTTTTATTTCTTTGAACTATCATATCCTGTAACAATTGATTTCCAAATACCATATCATTTTTCCTACAAAAATACTTCCATCCTTCTGCTCCATATCTCATAATTTAAACCATTATGACCATTAAACAATGGTACTCTATTCTCAGAATAATCCACGATATCCTTCCACTGGTTAAATGATTTCCTGAAGGAACCGACTCTGATACCAATTGTTGGATTACTGAAAGGCGGGGTGAATCAGTAATGACCAATTTATACAACCTATTAATCATTTTAACCACAATGTATATTCCTTTAACATATACAACAATGTTCATTAGTTCATCACTAATATGTTATTGCATCATATAACATTAAAATCCATCAGTGCATAATAAACAATAATAGACACATCCACACAATACACAATACACTAGTATATTACGTGGAAACCCAATGCAGGAGAAAACAATGGAATTTTTTTCTTATATGTATTTAAGAATTACATTCAAGGAAGCACCAACTTCCAATTCTCCAGCTCCAACTGGAAGGAGGATCCTACTGTTGGCATGTTTTACAGGCAGCGTATGCTTATCATTGATGGAAAGTACAACAACGATGATGGATTGAGTACAGCAACGATGATCAACAACGCAGTGATAATCGGGGAAGAGCAGCAATCGTGATCGTTGGATCAACAATTCAAAATTCCCGATGGTTGTTAGATCTCAATGTAGACAAGAAGAGCACGCTGAAGAGGAGGATAGATCTCAGGCATTAAATCCAAGCACGGGATTTGACCATCGTCGGATCAAGGAGAACCTACACGTTCTTTAAAGTGAAAAGAGTAGCAAGCTCACAAAATCCCGAAAGAAGGAGGACCGTCCATTATCAGGCAGGACATGTGGGGAAAGATCGTCAGTTCGCTGACTGGAGAGTCAAAGGAACGAGGTTCCCTAACCTCTCAAAATCGCAATATGCGAAATCACGACTTAATTTGAGCCGTCGGATCAAGGTTTGATCTGGACCGTTGATCCCAGTCCACTTCGGAGTTTCACTAATCGAGAGTTGGAGATGTCAAAGAATAATAATCACAAGAATCCCGAAATCGCGATATGTGGAATCACGATTTAATCTGAGTCGTCAGATCAAGGTTTGATTGGACCATTGATCCCAGTCGATTTCGGAGTTTCGCGGATCGAGAGTTAGAGATGTCAAAGAACAATAACCACAAGAATCCTGAAATCACGATATGCGGAATCACCACTTAATCTGAGCCGTCAGATCAAGGTTTGATCTGGACCGTTGATCCCAGTCCACTTCGGAGTTTCGCAGATCGAGAGTTGGAGATGTCAAAGAATAATAACCACAAGAATCTCGAAATCGCGATATGCGGAATCGTGAATTACTCTGAACCGTCAGATCAAGGTTTGATCTGGACCGTTGATCCTAGTCCACTTTGAAGTTTTGTTGATCGAGAGTTGGAGATGTCAAAGAATAACAACCACAGGAATCCCGAAATCGCGATATGTGAAATCGCGACTTAATCGCAGTCGTCAGATCAAGATGTGATTTGGACCGTTGATCTAACTCCATTTTGGAGTTTTGCGGATCGGGACTTTGAAGTGACAAGAACACTGAACATCAAGAATGTCGAAATCACGATATGCGAAATCGCGACTTAATCTGAGCCGTCAGATCAAGGTGTGATATGGACCATTGATCCGACTCCATTTTGGAGTTTCGCGGATCGGGACATTGAAGTGACAAGAACACTGAACATCAAGAATGTCGAAATCGCGAAATGCGAAATCGCGAAATGATCTGAGCCGTCAGATCAAGTGTTGATCGGGACCGTTGATCCCATGCCATTTCGGGGTTTCGAGGATCGTGACTTAGAGATTCGAGATGTCTCATCTCTAGATTCACGAAATGCGAAATCGTGAAAGAGCCTTATCCATAAGGCTGTGGTCACAACCCTTGGTCACATCAGTGAGAGATGGAGGAAAGAGCTAGAGCAACCAAGATCCTTTTTGGGGATCGCAACTGGGAATGTCGAGACACATGGTCACACAAATGCCGAATTGTTGAATGCCAAAATGCCAAAACGAATGCAAGATCCCTTGGAATCAATCCAACGGTGCAGGTGAATTTGAACAAGATCGGAGGGCTACTGTAACACGACACAGTGTAACTGCCAGAAACCACTGATGGTTTCTGCGAGAGGACTTGAAGACACTTCGGGATGATTGACAGAGGAGGTGAAGAGTCTCGGGAAATCTTCAAGAGGGATGAAGATGTTCGTGGAGGTGATTGGCAACTGGATGAGCATTGAAGCCTGTAACTAGAGCAGAGAAGGTGAGCTCAATTGTCACAAAGAAGACGAAGAGTCGAAAACGACCAGAGAAGCTAAAGAGTCATGATGATGATCAGACAGAGCACTCAAGTTGTGGAGAAATTTGGCGCGGAGTGAGCATGAAGAGGCATTATGAATATTGCATGCAGAAAGACAACAGAGACTATAAGAATGTGGAACAAAGAAGAGATGAGTGTTGTCGCCGTGGGTAAGGATTCAAGGGTGAGAAAGGAGGCAGAGCGCAAGTGCAGAAATGAACAGTAGAGGAAGGTTGCATTGAAGGGAGATGGTGCAAAGAGTATAAAAGGTAGAAGAATAGAAAGTGCAAGGGGCGTGCAGAAGACACTGATGCAGACAGAACAGAGTAGTGTAACAGAACAATGACAAGGCTAGTAAGCCATTGAATAAATTTATATCACTATAATAAGTTTTAGTAACAAGGAATTTATATATCAGGGTGGTTGGGAGGTGCTAGGGAGGACTGGTGTCCTCAAAGGTTCAAGTGGGTTCTTGAACACAGAGAGTTGGTGCTTCCTTCTAGTTGGTGTTAGAGAAACCAGGGAGTTGGTGCTTCCTTCTAGTTGGTGCTAGAGAAACCAGGGGGTGGGTGCTTCCTTCTAGTGGGTGCTAGAGAAAATAGAGAGTTGGTGCTCTCGGCAAGTTGCAGCTTGCAAAACCATAGGTTGTAGCCTCACAATGAGTTGGTGCTCATATGTATGATAATGTAAAGAATGTAGATAATACTTATCATATAAAGAAAAAGAGGTTTTTACCCTATATGGGTTTCCTCGA
>SNQJ01S0064275.1:38351-51602 GCA_010110895.2 Picea sitchensis
TCAGTTGTCTAACACCTACCCCCTATATTTCCAGGCTACAACCTGAGGAAAGATACAACTCCCCAATTCTTTGGATACAACCAGAAGGAGTCTACAACCCCCTATTTTATCCAGCTACAAATGAAAGGTCGCTACAACCACCTATCATTTCTCTGTCCTATTGCCTTGAAATATAAGTGTCAAATGATGAAACCACTACCACACTATCACTGTGAGATGTACCACTATAAACCTATACCAACCTGTTCCAACAACCTGTAATCAATTTATATCAATAGCATGTAATAAATCATGTAACAGAAGTCATCATGTACCAACAAATACCAACAGGTATGCGACCTATATATGTTGCAACTCACGTATGTACACACCCTTTCTATATTGTAGCCCGTGTATGTACACATCATGTCTATACTGCAACCTGCATACACTTTCAAAAATCTAGGGTTTTCACCTCTTTTGAAACTTGTCACAACCTGTGTCAATCAACCTATACCAATCAA
Organism: Picea sitchensis; assembly: GCA_010110895.2. Taxonomy (NCBI): domain Eukaryota; kingdom Viridiplantae; phylum Streptophyta; class Pinopsida; order Pinales; family Pinaceae; genus Picea; species Picea sitchensis. The sequence continues at coordinate 38,855 of SNQJ01S0064275.1, forward strand.
CATGTACTATCAACCATATACATCAATTACTCACACAACCTATACCATGACACATGCATCAATCATGCACATCACAACATGTCATAACCATCACCAAGACCAAGATGTGTCTTTAATATTATATTAAGATATCTATGCCACATTATCCATATACCATGTGTCAACAATACTACTAACAAGTGTCTCTAACTATGCATCAAACATGTACCAATCATAAATCATCAACACTACTAGCAAGTGCCTCTAACAATGCACCAAACATGTACCAATCATGTATCAACAAGTCAAACTATGACTCATCAAGATGTACCAACATCACCATACCATACACCTCATGTATGTGCCAACTCATCAACTATATGCCCCAACATATATCTCAACCATATACCAAGACATATACCAATATAACCAACAAAATTCATCTATCAATATATCACAAAATTCATGATCCAAATACCATAAATCATTACATCAAACCATGTGCCAAAACCTCATTGTCATGTAGCCTCATGTGTGTACCAATCATATATCAAGACTACTAAAACAATCCTCACAATGTACCATAAGATATACCAATAAAACTCACACATGTACCAACCATGTACTACAATATATCTTCCTCAAACTAACCAACAACTTCACTAGCACATCACACCAAAAACCCTCAACCATGTACATCAACTATGCACCAATAATTACAAGATATGTCTCAACACTAAAACCAACGAGGTGTACCAATGATAACTACCATACATACCAACACTGTATTTATGTAGATCTGGATCATACAATGAGTGCAATACAACCAACAACCTATCTAGGGAAAATCCTCAATCTCCCACAACCATGTCTCATGGAGACAACAAATATCCATCTATACATAAGAATATGACATACCTTTTGAACCTATAGATAGATTTGTTGTACCTGATAAATGTAAACCTTCCTGGAAGTTTTCCTTCAGACTCTAGAGGCTTGGCATCTTCAAATCCTCAAGCTTCCATGGATTTTTCAAATGTACGCTACCGTTTCATGTCCAGTCTGTGCATCTACACTACCTATTATACTGTCAGCTCGTGTATGTACGCTACATTTTCATGTCTAGCCCGCATATGTACGCTACCTCTTCTAATGTTATCCCATGTATGTATGCTACCTCTTCTATTGTCATCTCGTGTATGTATGCTACCTGTTCTACTGTCATCCCATGTATGTACGCTACCTCTTCTATTCTTAGCCTGCTTACACCTCATAAACTAAGGTTTTCTCAGTATTTCTCCAACTCCAAAAATTTTATTGTCAAACCTCTTTCACTTCCTGAACATTGTGTAACTTGATGTATCAATATGTACCTGCAATAACCTTTCACAAAATAAATATTCAATGATATTCACTAGGTGCTAATAAGAAAGTATTTCTCTCTTATTTATACTTCCATGTAGCTTACTCAAGGGGTTACCCTCTAACCAACTTAACCAAACTTCCTTCTTTTTAGGGCTGACCCACTTGTAACCATTTGTCCAATTATAAACACTTTATCCACAAATAGTAATCTCTCCACTTCTAGTTCCAACTAACTTTATTATTTAATTAATTTATTTTGCAACCACTTTGACTTATCCATAAATAATAAAGTCACTACTTCTTGTTGCAACCACTTTATTATTTAAATAATTTCTCTTTGCAACCACTTGACTACTTTATTATTTAAATAATTTCTCTTTAGTCAAAACTACTTGTTACAACTAATTTTTTTTAAATATTTTCTTAATGGAACAACTATACCCATGATCAACTCCTAGTTATCATCAATTTGACTAGTACATTTCTTCTAGGATCTTCTAGAACAATTGAGTTATTTGACCTTCTAGGGGCTTCTAGATAACTCATGAGGGTACTTCAACTTCACTAAGTCATATCTCCTCAACCGTCAGGAACTATGTGGCATTCCACATATCACCGAAAATGGCATGACATGTACTATCCATCTAGAATAGTCTTACCTACGAATATACTGAACTTCATACAATTATGCCTCAAACAAAATTAGGTCCTATACCCATACCTTTATGCTACCGGACTTCTCCAAGGATTGACATCAATCACTAAGGGTTGACATAATACACAATATCACTCTCCAAGGGTTGACATCAATGCCAACCAAGAATCCAAACCAAATGTCCATCAACCAAAGCCAATTGTCTGACATATTTTGTATATGAACTTCGTTTTAGACAATTTTTGCATCGTTGGAAAGTTATCGCCAAGCACTACTCAATGAATTACTTTTGGAGAACATTTGAGACAATTAAATTTTGAGCATTTCTAAATCCTCTTGAACCTCTTTGAGTGTTATGGATCCTCCTAGATCAACCTTGGGGATTGGATTCATAAATGTTAGGTTCCATATCTATTAACAGTGGGAATACACCAATTGTAGGATTAAACCATAATCCAAGACCTAATTGTGAGAAGGAAATACTACACTAGTTAATTGCAAAAGAGAGAGAGGAGAGAGAAAAATAGAATCAATCTTCAGACATAAAAGACTAAGAAACCAACTCTAATCACAATGTATTAATCCTTGATAATGAGACATAAAAGACTAAGAAACCAACTCTAATCACAATTTATTAATCATTTATAATGAGTACAATATATAGGACTCTCCACATTAGGAGTAATGCACACTAGGTTGGGATTTCCATGTGAATGCACAAGTAAAAAAGTAACTCTCCCAATAGCAACAATTAACTAATGTCAAGAGTTGCTAATAATAATAAAAAGTTAAAAAAGATAGGTTCCAACTTAGTGAGCTTTCTACATGAAGTCAACATGCATTCCATAATAGAAAAAATCTCCTAGAATAAGACTAGAGTCCAAGAATGGAACTAAAGTCCTAATTGAGTGAGAATTTGTTAATTATGGAAAGTCATTAAATAAGTGAAGTTCACGAGTTAACTTGAAGTATTAGATGAGTAATCATCACTTCCATAGGAGGATAATATTCTTACTAAAGTGAACTCTATAGCCACAATAGGAAATATCTCCTAAAATTAAGGAAATACGAATTATCTCCTAAAATTAAGGAAATAGGAATTATCTCCTAAAAAACAAGAATTTTTCTAATGGTGGCTAAACAATAGAAATTGACCTAATGGTAGTTAAAAAAATATAAATTTTCCTAATGGTGGTTTATGAGCCCATGGTTTTGTAAACCCATGGTATTTTCTCATGGTATTACATATAGGAATCAATCAACTAAAAGTAGACCTTCTATAAATAGACATGCTATAAATAATAGTCCTCCTAAATAGTAGGATAAATGGAAAAAATGAGTATGCCACTAAGTATGTAGTTGAGCATGTACCCCAACACCAATGTCCCATTGTCGATAGATTTTATATGTGTTTGACCATAGCCAATCTGTTCATACTTTATATAATGTAGTAGGTACAATGACGCCCATTATTATTGGTGGGTTGTCTCACATTTATTAACAATATACATCAATTATTGGAAATTAAACAGTTCCTCCCATGTTTGACATCATATCATTTATTCACATGGAACAGACTTGTACCTTTGGTAGGTTTGGATTTGAATACCTTGGGCCATTAGAATCATCCTCTCATTATGTTATTTCTCAATTTGTGTAAGACTATACAACTCACCTCTATGACACTCGTACCTTCAGGAGGATCATATTTCCACTTCTTTTTTCCAATCATCCTCCTGGTGTATTATTGATGCATAACCCCATTATGTATATATTCATGGATATGATCTATCTAACATGGATCCACTGTGTATTTATCTCATGGCCATGCTTGCTACTTTTATATATACATGGATCTACTTTGTACTTTTTCACGGCCATGATCATTGTTTATATGTATGCTTCATGGATCCACAATGTATTTAATTTGATGAACATGCTTATCCACATCTGAGCAGGGGTATTCTTGTCTCGGGAATATAGTTATCTCATACATTGTCTTTTGTTATAGGTGCTTCCCTGGTCTAATATTTGGTGCACTCCTCATGGCCCCACTCAGTAGCTTCATCCAAAAATTATAATGTATTTTAGCAATTAGTTTCCCTTCTAACCTTACACATTAGAGGGAATCTATAATAACATATTTAGCCACCTCATTTTAGCTAACATGCAATCTATTATCCCTAATGCATCCTCTACATGAGTTTGGTTAACTGTTCCAATTCCTAACTATGCAAAATAATCCTACTAATTTGCATATAGTCATTGATTTCCTTCATAAATATGATGATTACTTGCTTGTTCCATTAAGGAAAGGTGCAATTTCATTCTCAATTCATTAAAGAATATAAAATCATGAAAACTATGCACTCCCACCTAAAGTTTACAAGAAAATTAGTTTCATAATTTCCTCATTCCCATGAAAAATAGTCTTAACCATCTTGAATTGGTATAAATAAGAGCTCAAAGGAGAAAAACTTAGACACAACTTCCATGATATCAGAGTTATCATCCGATCCCAAGCAGTTAGAGAAATTTCCCTATGGTTTTTATGACCCTCATCTCCCTAATTTTTTCCATCCTCATCAGTTTCCATCTCCCACTTAAAAGATTTAAGACATCCTTGTCTTTCTCTTCTTCGAGTGGAGTAGAACATTGGAGATCAAGTAGTCCTTAGTACCAGGGAAGGAGGAGTCTGTGCTCTACTTACGGGTGGTACCGACAATGGAAGTGAGGTATACTACATTTGTAATGTTGTTTTTATTTATAAATAGATATTTCTCTTTCCCCCACACAAGATATTGCCTACTTTCAAGTATATATTCAATTTTTCAGTTTCTAGTGTTGGTGTTGATTCTTTGATTGTAGTTAATTAGTTATTTATTGCATAATTCAATTATATGTTCCATATTAGTTTGAGGAAGTTCTTGTTGTTTGTTTGTAGGTTGAGAAGCTCATGGAAAGAGCAAGCAGATTGGAGTGAGGATAGCCCAACCATCTCGTCTCCAACTATTTGATCATCAAGTAAGTCCTCTATCTACCTCAATAGTTATTTTTGTATATATTGTAGGTTAAACTAGGTGAAATAAAGAGTGTTATCTTTGCTTTTCAAACTATTGCGATTTCACCCTAGTCATAGTATAGGGTTTCTCTTTTGTAACACGAGAATGTTGTAAAACGCTAGTATGAAATAGTAGGGTCCAAATTCCTTTATAGGTTTGTACATTTCATTTCTTAAACTGAAACCAAGATTTATAATTTATGATCGCTCAAAATACTTCCTCCCGAACGATGGGAAAACTAGAACTAGTATATCTAGATACGTGTTGGGATCAAATGACATGCAATAGAGATGTATATACTTATAGAGATGAATTTCCAAACTCTTGGGATCGTTTTTTTACATTACAACACCCATGATTCGATACACGACCACTTCTACAATCTACTATGGCGAGGCTCTAGAATCTCGTCTTTGAAACCGCTTCCTCTCAATACATTGGTAAGTCGGATGGAGGCTCTTTCTTCCTTCGATGCAGTGAGATATTTCAAACCCAAACAATAGTCTTCTCCATAACCTTCAAAAACATAAATACCCTATTCTTCTTGAAAATTCAACGATCCATTGAAAGCGCATGCACAAATATATTTGGACTCCTAGTTTAAAAATCGAATCTCACAAATGAGATAAGATTGGGAGCCATAACTTGATACTTATCATTGATCTAGTTATGCATAAACCTTAAGACCTATGCAACACCATCTTGAATACTACACTCCTCTCTAGACTCAGAGTCCTCTCAAAACCATCTCATGTAGAAACCCTTGACTTGATTGGCGAAGGATGGCTCCAACCTTGTTGACTTGTTGCTCTAATACCACTGATGGAAACCCTTGACTTGATTGGCGAAGGATGGCTCCAACCTTGTTGACTTGTTGCTCTAATACCACTGATGGAAGGAGGTAAGAAGATTTACTATGAATGTTACACTAATAAAATAACACCTTCATGTTACAACATTCATCAACTTCATAAGTCTTGCATTGCTTCACAAATGAGATATAAATGCATATAGAAGAATACTTTAGAATAGTATTCTGAAAAGAGCTAGGCGAGTATCAAAGTATATCTGAACTTATGTTGATACTATATTTTTGTTCATATTTTTTATGTTTACTTATTTATTTTGTACAATTAAATGTATACATGAATTGTAGTAGCTTTTGGTGTAAGTATACTCTATTTCTAAATGTGATTACATTTAAAATAGATGGGCACTTCGCTACTCTAAGGCTCTTTTTATTATTATTAAGTCAAAAGGCACTTCCTATAACCCACTATGAGGGAGATGTGTAATTTAGTTTTCAACATGGAATTTGCAAGTGGCATTTAAAAAAATGATTATAAACAAAATATTTCAATGCCCACCTTCAATAAAATATTTTTTCTCAATTTTATTATTATTGTGGGAAAGACCCTTTCTACAACCTAGTTTAAGGGAAAGACCCTTTTTTTTTGCGTGCTTCCTAGTATGAGACCCTAGTATGAGAGAGATGTATAATTCCTTCAATATTTAATAGCAGTTGACATGTGGCATTTAAAAAATATTGATAACAAAAAATATATTTCAATGCGGATTTCTTATACCATTAATAGGTGTTTTCTACATCCAGGTATAAGGGAGATGTATAATTCATTTAATGCTTATGGAGTTGACATGTGGCATATAAAGAAACTAATAACAAAAAAATATCTCAACAATGAGTCAATCATAAATAAATTGTTTCAATGCCCATCTTTGGTAACATTTCAATATCAACTTGAGAGAGCTGTATAATTCCTTTATTGCTTAACTTAGACAGGTGACATTTAAAAACACATTAACATCCACTGAAGAAAAGTAACCAGCTTAAATCCATTTGGCATCAAATCACTCAAGATGCAAACTTCTTTATAGACAACAAAACTTGAGTAAAAGTTTGCATTTTATCCCTCTGGATGCATGAAAGATTTGGAGTTATGATGAATGTAGATGATAAATCTGGTTTCACACATACTGATGAAAGTACTCTTCTACAGTGGTGTATTTCACATCTGGATACAGGTCACACGCTTCTACACCTTCAACTCCAATTTTAAATTTGGTTTGGTCTCCCTCAACGAAGAAAGAGTAACGTAATGACAGTAAAAGACCCTCAGCGAACGGTGCCTCTGTCTCAACAACGCCCACCATGAAGGTCAAAATTTCCAGACAATTATCCTCTCAGGAATTTTCAATCTCCATAAAATACTTCTACAACTTCAAATAAAAATATTGTGCCGTGTCATGTGATAAAAATGAAACAAAATTGAGTTGTAAGTTTGAATTTATAACCTGCAATTAATTTGAGAAGTTGGTCTTTCTGTATGTAGACTTTCTGAAGAATTTTGCCGATCTTTTTTTCCCATAAAGCTACAAGCTCGTTGAAGGAAAAAGTATTGAGAGAAGGCCTGAAATGTAGGGTCTTGTTCAGAGTTCTCTCATCATCCACTGCTTTGATGGTGACAACTCCAACGTCCTCCTCATTCATAAACACAGCTGCATTCATAGAAAGCAAATCTTTTCTGCATGAAAATCTGATTTTATATAAAATTCAGACTGTTCTGAACATGAAATTGAAAATACCAATTAATGTTTCTATATATACACCTTTCGCATGCCCATTGCCGAGTATTTCGACTTTATCTCTAGGAGGAACTGGAAGTCCTCTCTGTCCCAAATTTGCGACAAAAAGCCCAGCAAAGCTGTTGCAGCAAATGTATGTATAAGGAATACCTTGGCCTTCAATTGCACGGCGAATTTCGGCTTTTACTGCAAAGTACGAACTCTTTGCAGGCTCCACTGCATTCACTCTGTCAACGTCATTCCCAAACTCGGCCGGCAAAAATCTCTGTATTATCAAAATACTGGAAAGACTGAGCCACCTTTGGTTAAATAAAATTTTCATAACCCTTTCAGTCATTTTCCAATAAATACTTGTCATGTATTGTCAACACTGACCAGCCTTAGTGAAATTTGGTTAATTAAAATTTTCATTAATTTTTATTAAATGGCTCCATCAATTCAATGTAATGTAATAGATAAAAAAGAGACTGTACACTACTATAAAAAAAATTCAGGTGTCATTTGTATGTTTCTTCAGCAGGTATTGATAAATTTAGAGGATTTCAATTCGGAACCTCATCAAATATAACACTTTATATCAAGGCACTTATCAATTAAACTGTCCCTAATAAATTTAGAGGATTTCAACTCGAACCTCATCAAACATAACACTTCATATCAAATCACTTACCAATTCAACTGTCTCCAAACTAAATCCAAATTTATTATTATTAATATTTTTAAAATACCTAATTTATCCCAACTTAAGATACATCAAAATGATTCATTATCAATATTCTTAAAAAACTTAATTAACTACAATCCATGCCTTGATTGTTCCAACTTGTTTGATAGCCTTGATAATATTGTGTTGAAGCAGAAACGGCCCCATACAACTGTCCAGTAGTTGCATGTGTGATGAACCTCCACCAATTGCGGAGATAACTACATCCACTTTTTTAACTGCTTCTACAAGACTCTCATAGTTCTCCAGCGAACCCTGGAGCACGAAAAGTACATATCCATTCTTAGTAAGTTGTCTAAATAATCTACTCCACAACATCTAAATAATTTTATTTAACATCTTACTGAAAAATACTATTTTGGGGATTTACTTACATGGACGATGTTAGCCCCTGAGGCCTTGAATGATTCCAGAAGCTGGACTTTGTCAGAATTATAAGAAGATGTGGACTCTCTCACCAGAAGGAAGGTAGGATGGCCAAGAGCAAGGCTGGCTTTGGCGATATGACGACCGATGTAGCCTGTTGCTCCAACTATCAGAATCCTGCTGCTGCCTGCCATATTTAGTAGTTTTCAGGCCAACGGATTTATGAAGTTACAACTTCTTCTAGTCAACATATGTAACAAATGTATGCATAGAAAGAGGAACAGGCTGCTCTTGACTGGCCATGGATGTAAGTGTCCCCACGCGCATAACTTTCTTCGGTGTACGTTCACATATAGAGTACCCCAAAATCTTTGGCGTCTCGTGCTGTATAGGATAGCAATCTAGTCTTTTTTAATTTGAAAAGACTAACTTTCTTTTCACATAAATATGATAACAACTTTATTAATTAAAAGCATCTAAGATATGTAGTTTGATACGATACAACTTCCGCAAGTATTTTTTAAATTAATTTAAAAAGATTACCTCTCTTTTCACATAAATATGATGACAATAATATTAATTAAACGCATCTCATATATGTAATATATGTAGTTTGATATGATACAACTTCTTTTTCATTATTAAAAAAATATTAAATCATTATTAAAAAAAATTCAAACAAACAAATGATAGAGCAACATGTGATGCATTTTTTTCTAATGATAACGTAGCTAATAAGGCTATCTAATTAATAAATTATTCTAGATTGATAACGCAGCTTCTGGCGTATTCTGAGGAAGAAAACACATGGAGAAGAAAATGCTTGGATGCCAAGATCTCTTATTAATTTGTACTTATCCCTTAAGTTAAAATGGTTGCGTTAGCTCCTAGATTGGGTTTCTTCAAAATTCAATGGAACTGCTTATTTTATGTTGTTTGTGCGTATATTACGAGATGGATTTATTAGCCAGTCCATCAAATTCTCGGCATCGAATCGATAATCCATGGAACCTCTTTCAAATTTGACACATGGTCATGTGTTTTTGTTATTTAGAAGTTGATAGTATGATAGATTTTTTGAGTAATTCATATATACACTTGTTGATGGACATATTTTCAGTAAAAATAGATGCTCCACACTTTTTGCAATATTCAAAACTAGACGTCAAAGACCTCACAAGGGTATGGTTAGAAGCATTGTATTATCTATGAAGAATGCAACAAAAAAATACTTCTTGTGTTGCATTATATATTATTGCAAAAAATATATAAAAAAACTCAATTTTTTTTATCAAGTTTGCATCAAAATGTAACACACCTAACTTCCTAGGTAGTATTTAAGGGAATGGAGTAATAAAATTTTGTTCTTTTTAAAGGATTTCAATTTCCTTTTTGATGATATCAACGTTTTCTGCTAGTCAAGAGCTTTTCAACGACTATGATTTCTCTCAAATCTGAGTTTGGGATCGAAAGTTATGGCCTCTCAAAGTTCACCGCCACGTGTCATCCAAGTGGCACCGTATCATCAACATATACCTATGTGGTGTTGGTGTAGAATTAGCCACGGCCTAACTCTATCCACATTGTTTCGAACTCTTCTTATAGCCTCGTGTCCCTATCGGAATCCTCCCATCGGAGTATTCTACGACGGATGGTCTAGGTCACTCTGATGGATGAGTACGATCATTATCCTTCCCAACAGATTGGAAATCCCCCAGTTGATTGGTGATGGACCGCTAAGATTGGGTCGGTATTTCTCGGTCGTATCATATCCTTGTGACACATAGCCTCCTTTTCATGCGACATGTAGTATGTTCCCCCTATTTGCGTGAGTCCCCGTCTAAAGATTGTTGGTCCAAATATTCCACAAGATTATTTAGTATTTGGCATATCAACGACCTGATTCTATCTTGGAGAATCCCCGTCGAGGTACATATCCAAGTCCTTGACATAGGGTCCGATCCAGAGTGTTTCGAACTTTGTATGCATGGATGGATTCTCCTTGGCTTTGTTCCAAAGTAGTACCAGTTCTCCCTTCTGAAAGTTATTCATTGTTGAGCTTTGACCAAAATATCTCTTGAGGTTCTGCTGCCTCTAAGAAGTTCGATTCAAGGCCTTGCTTTGTTCCTCTTCCAATTTCAGTATCCTTAGTATTAACCACAAAGATCAATGCATTAAGATCGAGGCTAATCGACATTTTTTCCTCTTTTACATAAACCAATAAATACAGAGACATCCTGGTGCTATCTTTCGGGGTTGTCCTGCTTGCCCATAATGCTTCTGTCATCTTTAGATGCCAATTCCTCTAGCTGATATCAACGGTTTTCTTCAATATCTACACTAGTGTTTTGTTCGTGGATTCAACAAGGCCATTTCCTCGTGGATAATAATTCAATGATTAACCCATGATGATCCCATATTGTCCACAAAACTCTGTTAACTTTGACCCAATGAAGATTGAACCATTATTTGTGATAAATTTATCACAGACACCAAACCTCGACAGAATGTTGTCCTTGAGGAATCTAGTCAATTCCTCGGCATCAACCTTCTTTAGTGCCACTGCTTCTGGCCATTTCATAAAATAATCACTATTTGTCAGAATGTACATATGCCCCTTGCTAGATTTCTAATTAATTGGCCCAACAACATCAATTCCCCACTGAGAAAATCGTTGTTGCACCACAATAGGATACAAAGGCATTGCAACTTTCTTCATTTTTCTTGAAAATTGATGACATGACAGACATATCCTTAGTGTGGCATATGAATCCCTGAAGATTGACGACCAGTAAAATCTCACTCTGATTATTTTGTGGGTAGTTACAGTAGGTGCAAAGTGTCCACCGCATATTCCTTCATGGAATTCTTTGACCAGTCCTTGAGCTTGATTCTCATCGACACATCTCAACAGTATGCCATCAAAATTTCTTCTAAAAAGCATGGTAGAAATCAACATGTATTGGTTCGTCTTCATATTGAGTGTCCTTCGCTCCTTGGGATTCATTGTAACAGGTAATTACCAAGACCTTAAATAGAATATGATATCTCCATACCATTCTGAATCAACTAATGGTTCTCTGACTAAGATTGAAATCATCCCATCGACCGAGTCCCCATTCGCAATAAGCTTTCATAAACCTTGTCCTTTGATTGCCTTCAAAGGTTTAATCTCGATATCATACTCTTGAATTTTCCCTAACCAGTTAGCCCATTTCCATTGTCTCAACCGTTGATTTAGAAGCATATTGACTGGTGACGAGCGAACATAGGCTATAACATGGGAGTTTAATATATACATCCGAAAGTGTGCCACAACTTTTACAAGAGCCAAACCCTGTTTCTCGAGTTCTGAATACCTCAACTCATAGTCATGTAGATTTTTTCTCATAAAACTTATAGGGAGTTCTTCTCCGTTGCTATTTTTCTAAGTGAGGATTGACGCAACGACTGCCTCTGTAGCAAATGAATAGATAATAAAATATCTCTGAAAGTCTGGAATAAAGAGGACTGGAGCAGTGGTGATTTCCCCTTTGATATTGTTGAACACTTCCTGAGTATCTGTTGTCCACTCAAATCTTTTCTCCCTTTTCAACAATAAATTGATAGGTTTTACGATGCTTTCTTAATCAAGGACAAATCTTCGAACACAATTGATTTTCCCAAAGAATGATTGGACTCCCTTCTTGGATGTCGGGGGGTTGAGTTCATTAATTGCTTTAACTCTTTCTGGATCTATATAAATCCCTTCCTTGCATACAATTTGTCTGAACAACTTGCCTTGAGTCACAACGAACAAGCATTTCTTTGGGTTCAGAGAAATGTCATATAATCTACATCTTTCAAAAAAAATTCTTAAATGATGGATGTGATCCTCCCTTTTGTTTGAATGCACTGTCAAGTCATCTTGATAGTCTACCATAAAATTTCCTATCAATCTGTTGAATGCATGATCCATGGCCCTTTGGAACGTGGCTCCAACATTTTTCAAAT